>VDFB02229678.1:0-77848 GCA_007258455.2 Sequoia sempervirens
AATGGATTTTGTGATATACCAATGAGAGGATATGACGAATGTGTACTAATGGTAATAGATGTAGCTGTCAAGGGGGAATTGTTATGACTTGATGATGCACCCATGGAATTTACTGTCGTGGTAAAGAGAGGATTGGAATAACTTGCCCACATTTCCAAGGAGCCAAAGATGGTCCCAACCAATTGTGATGTGTTGTGGATATTGTGGGCATTGTGGTAGATTATGATCCTCCAATGGATGTAGCATTTATTGTATTGGAGGTGTTTGGGATGTTGGAGGTAACATGCATAGTCATTGTAGCGTCAAAGAAAGTATTGCTCATAGTGTTTAGAGGCTGACCACTATGTGACATGTTATGCGTGTTGTTGACATTAGGGTCAGGAGATGTTGATCTCAACGTGTTAATGTTGAATCCTTGAGATAATTTGGCTCCTTGGCTTAAGAGTATGGCCAGATATTTGTCTCTGTCATACATGACCATTTGTTCCATGAATTGAGAGGCCTCTGGATCTTGTGCTGCTACCTCTAGGTTTTCCTCAAGTATTTTCCTGTATACATCCTTACATAAGAATGGTTCAAAGGGACTGTTTGATGAGGATGGTATTGTCATGAGAGGTTGATTGTTTTTATTTCTAAATCGATCGTCAAAAGTCCAATTTGGGTCATACATGTGACTGTTGACATTGGAAGTGGAGTCTTGTCCAAAGTTTTCCATTTGTCGTTTCTATTTTTGGAGTTTGGTTTCCACCATAAAATGAGATTGCTCAAATGAAAATGACAACTAAATGTAGTGATGACACTATGCAAGGTCTAGGTTCAAAATGATGACTAGGATGAATAATATTTTTAAATATTTGGGAATAAAATATGCAATTTCTAAACTTAGAATGCAATTTGTGAAAAGGATACCTAAGCACTTCTAAGCTCAATCTTTGTTTTCGATCTCGGTTACTAAAGGACTTTGTTGAAAATGATAAGATGACAAGGCCAAAATGACTAGTGAGTTTTCCTAACTAGACTTTTCAGTTGGAAAATCTTGCAAAAGGGACAATGACTGAAAAAGGGAATGATGATTAAGTCCCAAATAACTTAGTTTCAGAAGCAATGACATTGCAAATTGTGCTGAGATTTTCCTAATCCAAAGTATGCAAGTATTAAAACATAGGGACAACCCAATGCCTAATGTATGCAACTAAAAAAAAATGAAGGATGAAACCTATGGTCAAGAATGAAAACTAATGGTCGAAAGTTTTGAGAAATTTAAAAGTTGGATTATGATAGAATCCCTTTGGAAATAGTGTTTGACAAAAGACTGAAAAAGTATACTCATATTTGACTTTGTATTAGTGTTTTACTTGTGATAAGAAAATGTGTCATTTGAGGCCTCGAATGCAGTTTGGTTTGATCAAATACAGCTTTGGGACTGACAAATGAGACTTATTTTTGCAAGTGTGGCTCTGTGAGGTTCAGATGCATTGCGACACAAATAGATGCAAGGTTGAGAGATCAAATGCAGTTCAACAGATACGACACAGTTTGTTAAAATTGAGTTTCTTGACACATTGAGGGAAATTTTGATCTATCTAATGGTGAATGTTTTTTCTGGGAATGTAAATGTGGTGAGTAATGTTTGAGAAATCCATCAAGCACTTGACAAGCACAATGTTTTGAATGTAAGCAAGCGCACATAAGACAAGTACAATCCTAAAAGGCCAATAGGCCAAGGGTTTGTATACTTGATATAGCCCATCGATATTCCCCAGATTGGTGCTAAACACCTTTCCTTCTTGAGATTAGATAGCTTAGAATTTTTGTGGCATTGGCTCCCCTCCACGGCTCATTAACGTCATTCAATCACACCAAATTCAAATTCTTGGGTAGTGACTTCTCAAGAACTACTATCTCTACTCAAGGGGATTAGTAGTGAGTGTCTTCAGGGATGATATTGTACCCTGCACTATATCAAGCAACGGCAAAAAAAGGTTGGACTCTAAAAAAAAAGGTGTTTAGTATGAGCATTCCATTTGTAGGGCATGATCCATGCGGCAAGAGTCTCATTTTAGATCCATCTTGTCAGAACCACACACATGATTCTTGGGCTCTCCCTAAGAATCCACTTTTATATACCAGTTGGAAGTCCCTCGGGTTCAAGGTGCTACTGGTCTGGTTGTCCTGGGGTGAGTACTTTTTACCACTAGAACAGGCCCAAGTTCTAGAGTTAGTAACCGTTTCTCTTACACCTAGAATCACCTGAAAGCGGAAGGGGAGAGGATACTTTGATTACTAAGTCGTGAGGGTAATAACATATAAAAATGGGCCTGGTTTTCTGATCACCGAGTTTTCACAAGGTGAGAGCATACTCACCTACCATTTTTCAAACACAATCATGCAAATTAGAAAACATGTTCTTTTTAATTACACTAAAAGGAAATGTGTACTAATCTAAGAAAAAGACAGGCACAATGTTTTAGTGTTCAGTCTTTGACACTTGAACTTGCAAACCACAAGTTAGGATTTTCCTATCCACCAGTCTTGGACCCGCGAAAAGTAACTGCCACACACTATAACTTAAAATTAGTACGACAAAAACCTATGGTAGAAATAATGTAGAAGAAAACCAGAACAAAAAGAACAGAAAAAAATCAAAAAACTGATTGCAAATAAGCAGAAAACATTACCAGCATCATGAAAAAATGAATGTGTCACTCTGTGTTGCAAATGTGACTCATTAGTTCACATGCGGCTTTCTAGACTTCAATTGCGGCACATCAGAGCAATTGCGGTGTTTGAGCCTTCGAATGTGTCGTGATGCATCAAATGTGTCATGATGAAAGACGAATGCATCGTTCCATATCTATACCTGCAAAAATGATAGAGAACAAGAAAGCCATACAAAAATAAAAATAAAAATAGAGTCGGGTTCACCAATGTAACTAAGGGTTAAATTTAGGTTAGATTAGAGGTTAGCAAATCAATAAAAACAAAGAAACCCAAAGAACTACAAAGTACAATGGAAACTAAAATAAATGAAACAAGTATACCAGATAATTGTTGAAGCTTCCATGATTCCTCTTTGTAGCACCTTCTAACTTGTTGATTGTCGTGTTTCCCTTAGACCGAATGTGTGAGCAATCTTTGATGAAGTCCTACACTAGCTTTGAAGGATTTGAGTCTAAATGCCTATGACAAGATGATTAAAAATTCTTATGCCTAAATATTCCAACACTTAATGGAATATGACAATAAATGTTGCAATTTTTGTAAAATGTCTAAGTGTGTAAGTGTGTAATCTAAAAATGAGAGAAAAATAGCATTTTATAGAAAATGCCATTTTGAATGGACAGACAAGATCGACTTTCGGCAGAGACCTAAAATTAGAGGATGAGATTAAATCTGATAATCCCTAATTAGGGTTAGGGAAAAATCACTAAGTGAGTGGTCAAAATGTCATCTGAGAGAATTGAATCGACAGTGGAGAATAAATGAGATAATTAATTAGAAAAATCAAGATTTTCAAAAATCAAGAAGATAAAGACTTCCTAATTTGTGAGATTCAAAAAATCAAGAAGATAAGAGTTGAACTGAAGATCAAATTTGGAAAATCAAGAATCTACCCGATTACTTGATTTTTTGGAGGAATATTACCATTTTGAATTAAATTAATTCAAAATATGGATTTTGTGAGATAATAAATAATCAATTTTCAGATTATTTACTAAAATGAACTGACAGTTAAGAATGTGATATCATTTTAAATAATTTCATTTATTTAAAATGAGAGAAATATTAATTTTGACAATTCAATAATTAAAGATAATTATTTAATTTAGAAGATATGATTAATAATTAAACAAATCAGGCCACCACTTGTAGATGGGTTGGTCGGGTCTTGGGGCTTTCTCCCTCGAGGACACGGGTTCAACTCGCCTTCATAGTGGAAAAGGCGGGGGTCAGTATGCAATGACTAGGCTGGCTCTGCTGACCTAGGGTAAGAACGGCTGGGATCACCATACAACCCTTTTAGCTGTGACTTGTAGACGGGTGGGCTAGGTGTTGGGGTTTGCTCCCTCGAGGACACGGGTTCGACTCGCCTTCGTAGTGGAAAAGGTGGGGGTCAGTATACAACGACCAAGCCGGCTCTGCTGACCCAAGGTAAAAACGACTAGGATCACCATATAACCTTTTAGCTGCCACTTGTAGACAGGTTGGCTGAGTCTTAGGGTTTTCTCCCTTGAGGACATGGGTTCAACTCACCTTCTTAGTGGAAAAGGCGGCGGTTAGTATGCAATGACCAATCCGGCTCTGCTAACCTAGGGTAAAAATGGCTGGTATCGCCATACAACCTTTTAGATTCCAGAGTGTAAGTTTTTCGAATGGCAGAGTGTCGACACAAGGAGGGTTTTAGGCAACATAGGGATCTGAACCATGGTGTAGGGGCACAAGCTCGATGGCCTTTCAATAAATGAAGAAGTTGAAACATCCAACATCCTAGATGGGTAGAAACAATCCAGGCTTGGCAGGTTCCAATTAATAAGTTCTTTATGGCTGGTGTCCGGAACGGTGGCAGAAGGAACAACCAGGTTCAACCAAAAAGGGCGAGTAGTTCAGGTCTTGGAATTTAGCAAAGAAGATTGATTTCATATAGGTTGAAGGAAATTTCTGGTGGCCGAAGCAACAAATGGAAAAGGTTGGCTCCAGTCAGGTAATGCTGAGTATTTCCTATGCGACTGTGACATCTTTACTTCTAGAAAATAGAGAATGGAGTGATTCTGTTCTTTTTTTAAAAGCTAAGGCTTTTTTCATGAAATGGGGGGGGGAAATGGCTGACATTTTCAAAAATTCAGGCATGGTGTTACCAAAACTGGGGGAAGGAGTGTGAAATCAAAACCTTGGAGAATTTTTTTTATCTGGTAATTTGTAGAACAACACAAGACAAGGATTGGATCATTAACAGTGGCCTATTCACAATGGATGGAATAGGGTTTTTCATAAAAGACTGGGCTCCAAATTTTAACCCCAATGAAACAAAGGTAGAGGAAATCCCTGTATGGATAAAACTGAAAAACCTTCCACATGAGTACTGGGATCAGGAAACTTTGTGAATGATAGGTAGTAAGTTGGGGGGTTTTGTAAAATCGAAAGAGTCGATGGAAAAAATTGATTTTAGCATATACCCTAAGATCTGTCTAATGAGATAGAGGATTCACTTGCTGCCAGAAATACTAGAACTGAAGTCAGGGGAGGGTATTTGGTGTCAGAAGATAGAGATTGAAGATAAACCCTTCGATTGTTTGAGATGCCTGGGGAAGGAGCCCTCTGATGCTAGTCGGGATTCGCGTGATAAAGGAAAAGGTCTTGATCAAAAATATTTAACTGAGGAAATAATAAACCTTTCAGAGGCAAGGCGATATGATACTTTTGAATCTCAGATATGGGATTTGGAGTGTTTTTGGGGCACCTTCAAGCTGAAAATGGTTGAGGTTTGGGAAGGAATCTAGAAACAAGAAATAGACTCTCTATTTGTTGGTGGCAACATGGTGAAACCCCAGAAGTGGATTGAACAAGAGTACATTTCAGAAAAAATCCTAAGGTTTACACCAGAGTTAAAAGATGGTTGTGAAATGGAAGTGGTGTTGGGGCCTACAATGGGTCTGGAAGATATTAGGAGTGACAATTTTTACTTGGTAAGACAGGAGGACTCATCTCAAAATGCAAATGCTCACCACTTGGAGAAAAATCTCATTCATGAAAGAGAGAAAAGTGACACTTTACATTACAATATTAATGACCCATTCTCCCACCCTAAGGTTGACTCTTCAAGGGAGATGGGGCTACTATAAAATAGGGTGGAACAACCTTCTAAAGAAAGGGAGCAACCACAACTTTTACATGGTGATCTAGATGGAATTTCAGGAAACTCGTCTCTGGTAAGAGGTTGTGAAAACATGGTGGATGAACCTGTTTATAAGGATATTCCCATATCCCCAATAAAAAAATTAGATAGTTCTTTTGAAGGGGTTAGAGACAGTGGAGGGAATATGGAAGATGTAACCTCTGAGTTAGATTCACACAAGGAATATGTTGGTGAAGATGTCCTTGGTATGCAAGACAACATTGGAATTGTTGAAAAGAGAACAATTGACCAAACATTAGCCCTAAACAACAAAGTTAATTTTGGTGAGAAAAAGAAGAGGGGCCCAAAAACAAACAGGATGAGGTTGGAATTGGCTGGTAATCCTGCTGGTCAAAGTAAATTGAGGTCGAGGAAAGGCTATGCCTTTCCCCGACAGCCATGAAATTCTTATCATGGAATGCCAGGGGTTGCAATGTCGTGGACAAGATATGTTTGATCAAAAGGTGTCTTGATCAAACTCGACCGGCTTTATTTTTTCTCCAAGAAACAAAGATTAAAGAATCATATTTCTCCCTCTTTTCAAACTATTTTGCTCATTGGTCTTTTTCTTTGGCTGGTGTTGAGGGTGCTTCAGGGGGTTTGGGTTTACTTTGGAATGCTTCTGTGGTTGATGTTCAAATTGTGAGATAGGAAAAAAGCTGGCAATGGTTCAAGGTGGAATCAAAAGAGCTGTGAACTTGTTTCTACATCCTAAACATTTATGGACTAGAAAAGTCTACTCAGAAAAAGATTTTATGGCAAGAACTATCGGGGATCTTAAGGGAAAAAGAAGGTAGCATGTTCCTCCTAGGTGGAGACTTCAACGTGATAATGAGATCTTCAGATAAAACTGGGGGAGTATGTTGGGCTGGAAAAAGTCAGCAGGACTTTAGTAATTTAGTCATGAACAATGGGCTATTTGAAGTACATTTTAAGAAAGGTGAATTCACTTGGACAAACAGAAGGGGGGGCTTTCTCAATATTGTAGAAAAATTAGATAGATTTTTCTTGGCAGGTGATTGGGCTTCACAAAAATGGTTTTGTGAGGTGGAGATTCTCCCGATTTCTAGATCAGATCATTAACCGATTAGTATGAGGATCCAAGAGGACTCTACCTTGGACAGATGCCCCTTCAAGTTTGAAATGATGTGGTTTCGGGTAGATAACTTCAAGGAGTTGGTTAAGGGATGGTGGTTGAATGCTCCAAAACGTTTTGGTTGCAAAGCTTTCATCTTCTTTAAAAAGCTACAACACATCAAAGAGAAATTAAAATCTTGGAATCAGGAATCTTTTAAAAATATCTTTGCTGAAAAACTAAAACTAGAGGAAAGGTTAAATGCCTTGCATACTAAGGTTATTGAACATGGGATGAGGGAGGAGGAATTTGAGTTGGAGAAGAAGCTAAATAAAGAATACTCAAAAGCTTTAGCTCGAAATAAATCTTCTAGCGATAGAAATCAAGGGAAACATGGTTGAAAGAAAGAGATAGGAATTCTAAGTTCTTTCATAACTCTGTTAAGGTCCACAAATCTTCTAATAAAATATTGTCAATTAAGGACAAGAATGGGGTAACTTTGAATGATGTTGTTCAAATAAATAGGGAGGCCACGAGATTCCACAATGAGAGGTTTAATGCAGTGTCGGGTGGCTCTTCTGATAATTCAAATATCCTGGATGTCATCCGAAGCTGCATCTCAGACGCTCAAAATGAAATGCTCATGGAGGAAGTCTCATTGAAGGAAGTGAAGAAAGATTTATTCAATTTAGGAGGGGAAAAAGCCCTAGGTCCTAATGGCTTCCCAACAATTTTCTTCCAAAAGTTCTAGGATATCTTTGCTAATGAAATTTGTGAGGTGGTCGAAGAGTCCAGGAGGAGTGGTCTCGTTCTCAAGGATCTAAATAACACTTTTATTGCCCTTATCCCGAAAAGGTTAGTTGTCAACTCCTTTGAATATTTCCACCCTATCTCTTTATGTAATACAATTTATAAAATCATTTCAAAAGTTATTGCTAATAGATTGAAAAAGGTGTTGAGTTCGGTAATCTCTGTAGAACATAGTGGTTTCTCTCCAAATAGATCAATATTTGAGGGAGTTATTGTTGCTCATGAAATCATTCACTCAATTCAAATAGCGAAAATTGAGAAAATGATGGTCAAGTTAGATATAAGAAGAGCCTATGATGAGGTTGATAGGAAATTCCTATTAAAAGTGCTTGAGAAATTTGTCTTCGGGTTGGAATGGTGGGCTTGGGTGGAAAGTTTCATTAGTATGCCTTATTTTTCTGTGTTGGTAAACAGAAGCCCTCAAGGTTTCTTTAATTCTTGTAAAGGGATCAGGCAAGGTGATCCTGTATCACCCTTTCTCATTATTATTCTTGCAAAGGTGTTAGGAAGGATGATTTCCTGCAAATGTAGAGAAGGCCAATGGAAAGGAGTTAAGGTGGCAGAGGGTGTTGAATCTATATCACACCTCCAGTTTGTTGATGACAGTTTTCTGATGGGGGATGCAACCTTAAGAGAAGCTCGAGTGATGAAAAGTTCTCTTGATAAATATGGACTGGCTTGAGGTCAATACATTAACTGGCGCAAATATGAAATTTTCTTTTTTAATACTCCAATCCAAAGATAATTAGATATTAGTCGGACCCTTGGTATGAGGGTTGGAACTCTTCCAAATAAATATTTAGGCATCCCTTTGTTTGGAGGGGCGAACAGAGCTAGCATGTGGAAAGATCTTGTGGACTCTTGCCTGAATCGAATGGAAGGGTGGAAGAGTAAATGGCTCACTTCAGCTGGTAGAATTTTAATGCATAAATCTGTGATTTTTTCCATTCCAATTTACTCTATGATGTGCTTAAAAATCTCAAAAAAAGTGTTAAGTTCTATTGGGCAGCGCATGAGGAAATTCTTCTGGAATGGGGCGAGCGATGAAGATAAAATTCCACTGCTGGCATGGGACACTATTTGTAGAGTTAAGGATAGAGGTGGGGCTGGTCTGAGGAATTGCTAGTTGTTAAATGAAGCTTTGAGAGTGAAATTGGTCTAGAGTTTATATGCTAATCTAGAGTTGTTGTGGGTTAAAATTTTAAAAGAAAAATACCTAGATTCAAATGAAGATCAAAGAATTTTTACAATTCGCAATCCTCCAAAAGGTTCTGCAATCTGGAACTTCATTGTGTCTTGTAGACTAGTGATCTTAAATCATCTTACATGGTAGATTGGTAATGGGCTGAAGGTGAGGTTCTGGGAAGACTCATGGGATGGATTGCCAAATATTTGGGAAGAGCCTAAAATAGTGGTCCTTAAACAGTATTTTTCGCAAAGATGGGGATCTAAGGTGCATGACTATATGGTTTTAAAGCAGGGGCCTTTAGGAAAAGAATGGGTGTGGAAAGATGTTGTGGGGGAGGGACTCTCATGTTAGCAAATTCAATGAATGCAAAGGATTTTTCAAGAGAGGAAAGTCTTTATTTCAAAGTGTGAGGATAATCTTATATGGTGTGGATCATCTAATGGGTGTTATTCGGTTAAAATTGGCTATCAAATTTTGGACTCCTTGGAGAGGGAGGTCTTCTGGGCAAAAACATTATGTCGGAATAAGAATGTTCTACCAAAAGAAGGCACCTTTGCTTGGTTAGCTATTAAGGGAAGAATTCTGACCGATGAGAGAAGGAAACGGCTAGGTTTTGCTGGCCCCACAAAATGTGTGTTATGTGGCAAGGAGGAAGAATTAGTTGATCACTTGCTATTACAATGTGAGATGGCTACAAGCTGTTGGGATTTTGTGTGCCAGAAGTTGGTGTGGAAAAGTCCAATGCAAAGGACTTTGAGAGAAGTCTTTGAAAGTTGGCCAAAGATGGGGAAAATTTCCTTTTTATCATGTATTTGGGTAGTGACGCCCTCTTTGGTGATTTGGGAGCTTTGGAAAGAAAGAAATAGGAGAATATTTGTGGAGAAAAATGTAACGTTTAAAAGGCTATTGTGGTGAATTGAGCATAGCATTGAAGAGGTGGTGAGCAATGTTGTCTCTCACCCCCAGAATCTTCGCAACCCTTTCTCCCTAGAGGATAGGAGAATACAAAGGGCATGGCCCAGTATTCAGATCAAAACTTGGCTGGGGTCTGTGAAGGTTAAGTCATGTAGTGAAAACAGAAATGAGATTCTTTGGGAAAAACCCCTTAAAGGTTGGACAAAAGTAAATTTTGACGGAGCTGCCAAAGGTAACCCTGGCCTGTCTAGTGTTGGTGCGATCCTAAGGGATCACCTAGGCAATACAATTTCCTTTGCAGCAAAGAAACTAGAGTGTGGAACCAACAATGTGGTGGAGGATAAAGCAACGCTATTAGCAGTTAATCTAGCCAAAAAGATTGTGGTTAGGAATTTACACCTTGAAGGGGACTCCTTAATAAAAATACAAGCAATTAAGAGTGGTGGGGCAAGGACTTGGCATCTTCATAATTTTTTCAAAGCTATTTCCAAAGAATTGGAATCCTTTGAAGACTTTTTGGTAAGTCACATAAAGAGGGAGGGGAATATGGAGGCAGATAAATTATCCAAATGGGCAGTTTATTTTGAGGATAATTCCAATTTGGTTGTCGAGGACTTATGAGGGGACATTTTCTAGTGGCTATGTGTTTCAGCTAATGTGGAAAGGAGGAACAGGTTGGCAAAAGATAATTCAGGTATTGCGGCGGTGTAGGTCGACTGAAGGGTCTACTAGTGGTTTTCAAAAAAGGTGGTGAAGAAAGGGGATAGGTTAGCTAACGGCTACGAAGAATTTAATGCATTATCACAAGTGGATGTCCTTCCAAAATGAAGCATGGATGGTGTCAGGGGTGAACCAACGGTGAAGGACAAATGTGTTCTAGACGGCATGTGGAAAATCATTGTAATTTGCCGAATCAAAAATTTTATTCATCGATATAAGGTTTGAGCTCAGTGGGATGTTTTACATTTAATGAAGATTGACAGGGAGTACAATGGAATGAAGGATTGGGACAAATAAGCTTAAAATAGAGAAAAAATCAAAATTCTCTAACTTATTTAGAAAAACCTATTGTAGAGTGGAAGGGCGTGCGCTTTTAGGGATGGAGGCGATGTGGGGTTTCTCAACTTATCTACAACAAAAAGGATTCTTTGGTCCTCCAACCGTGCAATGTCTAAAATAGGTTTTAAAATTTAACCAAAATGAGGTGGTGGAAGCGGTGGTGGAGGTGTTAGGACCGCACTTCATGGTGGCAACACACAGAGGTCGTTTGAATGATGACATGGCATCGATGGTGTTTGCGTGGGCTTTGGAGCTGGGTGAGGATGTTAAATAAATAAAATGGGTGATGCTAATGCTTTTTGAGGAAATGCTTCTAGGAAAAATGGATTACTTTCTAGAATGGGCAGTGCCAGGAGTGGGCTTCGATGTCTTGGAAGGCATAGAGGACATGGACGAGGCCACTGAAGAAGGCTTGATTCCATTTATAAGGTGGTGGAGGAGAACCGACAGAGAGGCTTATAAGCAAGCAATATTGGTGGCATGGGAGAGATTGAAATCAACTTTGCATCGTCAGGACGTGGCCAGGTGATAGGAACTAGCAGGTGTGTCATGCCATTTCCCTCGAAAGAAGCATGGGGCAAGGAGGGGTAAAAGGAGAGGCGCGAGGCTAAGTGCAATTGAGGAATGATGAATGGGATAGAAGTGATTTTTGAAACGTCTTTTGAAATTTTGAAATCCACCAAAAATATCTATTGGCGTTGCAGTTGGAAAGGTGGTAATGAATGGAAACAGTTGGAAGGATTCTCATGGCGAGCAAAGCAAAGTGAAATCCCAAAATTCACAAGGCTTCGAGGATGTGCGGCGTGTAGATTTGGTAAGTAATGGCATCAGTTGGGAGTTTTTTGTGGGCCACACACTGTTACTAAAATGCTATGGTTGGCAGGAGCCAGGCGATGGGGCAAGTTATCAAATAACCATAGGTCAGGGTTGTTATTAGGGTTTGGGTGAATAACTACACAGATAGTAGCTATAGGGGGTTTTTGGGAGAAGCAAGCTGTATGGTTGAAGGGCTATGAAGGATTTGTTTTGTAATAAAGCTTATATGTAATTTCACTTTTATTGAATAAAATATAACCTTTTACTGATAAAAAAATAATAATTAAACAAATTAATAAATTCATTTAATTATGAGGATTAGTGACCCATTAAATAAATAAATGAAAATTCATTTATTTAATAATTAGGAAGAAATAAATGAAGAAGGGTAATTAAATAAATTAAGAAATTTATTTAATTAAGGGAATACTTAGACAATTAATGACGTATTTAATAAATAAATAAAATTTATTTATCTAATAATCATGAAGAAAAAGGACATGAATTAATTAAATAATTATGAATTATTTAATCAATAGTCGAATGTGGACCAAAGACATAATTAAATGTCATAATTATGCTAGGAAAAAAGTGGTAGAAATAGAGCTTGCATGCCTAGGTCATTTTTAAATGTCTACAATAAGTATACACATGAATAAGTCAAGCATGTACATGTGAATAAGGGAAGCACAAGTAGTTACAAACACATATGCCTTGAAGTATACACACGAATACATAGTATACACAGCTTAATACAAAAAATATACACGAATACAAGGTATACGCATGAAAACACATAAGTCGCAAAGTATACATTGGAACACACATAAGTCACAAAGAATACACGGACATTGTAAAGTATACACTTGAATACATGTAACTCATATCTATTTAACCATGAATTTATAACATGCAAACATGGACACCATCGATAAAAAATATTTGTATTAACCAAATAGCCATGTATGCATACATCAATATATGTCGATATAAGTATAAAACATAGGTACAAAATAGCCATATAGGCTTACGAGAATGCCATATAGGCATACAATGTCAAATATATCCAATACAAAATATGTACAAAACTGCCATGTAGGCATACAACAAAGGGCTCTGGAATCAAAAGTCATTGCTCTCTAGGCTCTCGAAATAAACTCTTTCCCTTTGCTGGTCGATCAAATGGCGATAAGTATGTCACTCATTTCTGTTGCACTTGAGTAGTGCTCCTGTTGCTCCTCCTACTAGTGTTAAGTTCTTGGTGAAGTTTTAACTATTACAATAAGAAGTAAAGACATTAATATATAGAAATTACATTATAAAAAATGATATATTTGAAAAAAAAAATCACTTAAGACCATCTCACAATCACTCTCCACGAGGGAAATATTCGTATGCTGATGTTGAGGCATGCTCAAGCCCTATATAAACCATCCAAATAGAAATTAGACTATGAATCAATAATTTGGTTGTATTTTTCACTCAAACTAACATCTATAAAAATGAATGTAAATTGAAATTTAATAGTAATTTTCCTCATACCTCCCTTGCCAGAGCCATCGAGGATTGTATAGTGGATGAAACACCGATATCCATTTCCCTCGTAACATTTGGAGGTGTTTCCACAACCAAAATTTGAAAATAAAACAACAAATTATTTAATCACAAAAAGGTTACAATAGCAATCCACATCATGATTTATAGTGTATGTGAACAAAATTTTGAGTACTTATTAAACTATATATTTCTGATTATCATGCTTACTATTTTTCCTATCCATAACTTGTTTGAAAGGATGTGTTTTTAGGCTTTTACCCATAGCAGCAAGTCATTGAATTGTTTTATTAAATGCTTTTGTAGACATGTACGATAACTGTGGTGGCATAGAGAAGGCAACTTGAACTATTTCAAAAAATGCCTCAAAAGAAATGAGGTCTCGTGGTGATGGAATTCCATTACAAACAAATGCACGTCATGGAATTTCATCACCATAAGAATGCATTTCTTTCAAGATTTTTTTCAAAAAGTTTATTTCCTTCTCTATGGTATTATTTCTTACTATTATGCTTTAATAGATATTTTTCCAAGCATCCATAGTTTGTTGGAAAGCACCTATTTTAGGCCTTTAGCCATACCAGCAAGGAAGCATGAGTAGTTTGATAAAATGCTCTGGTGCACATGTATGAAAAATGTGGCATCATAGAAAAGGTGGTGAGAAATTCCTTAAAGAAATTTGGTCTCATGGTGATGGAATGGAATTCCATCGTGCCATGAGAGTGCATTTCTTCGTGGCATTTTTTGAAACTACTAACTGCCTTGTCTATGCTATTGCTTACTATTATGGTTTCATAGATTTTTTCCAAGCATCCATAGTTTGGCGTGCAGGTGCACCTTTGCAAGGACATGCCTCTATGTGAATAAATTGCATCACTACTTATGTTGACTTTCTAAACAACTATATTGTAGTTGAAATTTTGTCATCTATCAACATCTAGTTATTAGTTATGGAATGTGAAGTAATGCTTTGAGTTTGAATGATGTGCAATGCAACGTAACCAACGATATGAATATAAACTATACAAATATATTAAGTACAATTCATTAGTTAAACTCTTTATTCTATTACCTCCATGAAGGTTTGAGTAAATTCACTAGAACTAGGAGGTGTTCCCTTGAAACCTCCAATATTACCATGTTCAACATCCAAAATCACATGTTAATACCATTCATAAAACAATGCTATTAACATGTAATAAATTTATAATTGTTCACTAGTTACATACCCTACCGATAGGTGTACTATAGAAATAAGTAGGTAGAGGGCTAGTGTATCTAGTTTCGACACTGTGACCCTGCAATTTTATTAAAATCATAAAACTAAATTAGTTAATCTTGCATTTCAAAATCAAAATTTAATAAATTAAATTCAATGAACATGTTAACTTTTACTTGAGTATCAATTCCATACGCATCATGTAAAATGTCAGCCACCCTCTCCATCTCTGTAGCTACATACGGATCCTCTACAACAGCCTCTTGAGTGTCGGTGGGGTCATATGAACAAGTTTCCCTGCAAGATTGACACACATGGGTTCGAAGGCCACCACTTGAAGACTCCCCTAGATGGCACTGTAGAATAGGGCTAGTATGATGGAAGACACTCTAGGTCAAAGTGTTGATCACCTACAATGTCTCTACGTCGGCACTCTCCTTCATGACGACAGGCATAACAACGTGCTCACGAGGCGGCCTAGCGAGAGTTTGTCTCCCTTGCCAGGTAGGATCTGGCTATGCACCGGGCCTATCCTGAGCCGACCCACCACCTCTCCCTTGAAAGTCCCTCATATCAAAATAATTTGGGATTTTGTTCAATATGAACTCACTGTATAGTTTCCTAAGAAAATATTGGGGTACTTCACAATTGTTGCACGGTCGATCATCAAAGACCATGTACCACCTATCATAAAAACGGTTCATAATCTCTTGGTGGTGACACTAATGAATAGGAAACATCTTCGCATTGAGGGTAAGATTTTGATTTGTGTGTGGGTCATTGAATAATGAACACAAATCACCTATCATTTATTTGTTTATATGATAGTTTATTTGCATAATATGCCCTAGTTGCCTACCTCCTATCTTGGCATCCATTTATTTGTTTGCTAATTGAATCCACATTTTTTAACATATCTTTCAATGAATTTGTGAGGGTCATTCTTTCTGTGGTTGAAACATTTGGATCACTCAACCTACTAATAAAATTCCCAATTTTTTTTGTTGCTCTCAATCTCACTCATTAAATTTTGTTGAGTGCTAGGAGGGTGTTGAGGGATTGGTGGAGGAGGTTGTTGTTGAGGTTGATTTTCTTGTTCAAGATTTTTTTCTTCAGGATGTGGTTGCTCTTCTTGTTGAGGATTTTGTGGGCTTGTAGGTTCATTTGCATCTCCTACAAATTCAAAAATCTATATATCAAATATAACCTAAAAGAAACAAAATCAACCTAAAACTAAGAAATTCAAAACAAATAGCAAACAATACTTACCTCACCCACCTCTTTGTTGTCATGGTGCCATCCTTGCAAAGAAATAGCAACCGTTGTTGAAGATTTTTTCTCAATCCCTCCTCCTAGAACACGAGCACGAAAATGAGGGCTTTTGGTCATGGGCAGAGCAAAAGAACAGTCAACATAAAATGAATCACTTTCACTTTTTTTTTTAAATTTCCATAACGTGAGTGTGTTATAACGTGCTCGCGTTATGGGCTCGATGTGGCTGAGCCTCAGGATCGACACACCAAACTCATAACAAAAATGCATTATAATGTGAGCTCATTATAGTGCGCTCGTGTTATGAGTTTTCAATTTAAAAAAAAAAATTGGCCACAAAATTGTAACCCAACTTCATGCACCCACCCTATATATATACTACATAGTCATGAAACTATGTGTATCTTTGAAGTTTTGCTTGCCATCTAAACACACCATATATATATGTATATATATATATGTATATACATGTATATATATACATGTATACATTATATATATGTACACTATAAACACATATTTGGAGAGTATTAAAATTTAAAGTTTTAAGCTTATGGTATTTAGTTGGCACTCAAAAGTACACATATACATACAGCTTCATGAACATAAATAGATAACTTGAATTTCAAAGATTAATTAGAATTGGAAAATTTAGGAATTTTTTTAAAAATATATACTAAATTTCATGAAAATGTAAGTTGATGTGTTCATTTCAGTTGTAAGGGTATGTGTAGGATCATGATGGGCCAAAAAGTGGCAATATGATGGGTATGTGGCTGGCGACTTTTTTTTTACCCAAAATTGATGAAACGAAAAGGGTTTTTAAAGGAGATTATCAGTTTTCCACCAATATAAATTATGCTTTAATTTGAATTTAATAGGTAATTATTATTCATTTTCTATTAAAATTATGACTAAAGTCTTGATTGATAGATTGATTGAAAAACATCTACAACTTTCAAACAGTATCACATTGTTTTAATCCAAAATATGTGTCACATTCTATGCTTCACATACTATAGGATTAAAAAAGAAAAATTGAATTTCATGAAGTTTTGGCCAAGTTAAGGTGGTCAGACATACAAATTTTTTATTTTTTAAAATTTGTAATAAAAATTCATAATAAATTATTTACTTGGAAAAAATTACAAAAATATGCATCACATCGGGACATGAGTCCTCTACTTATATCTAAAATATTATAAAAATTATTATCATTTTATTGTGGTAGGGTGGTCAGAAAGACACCTACTTCTTATTTTTCCTTGAAATTTAAGTACTATTGTATTGAAATTTCAAATTTTCATAAATAGGATTTTTTTTTAAAGAAACCTAGTAGTTTAGAAACTACATTCAATTTGCTAAAATTCTATTCTTACACATTTTTAAAATAATATAGATAACTTATTCAAATTTTTATGTCAAGTTTCCTAACTCTGATTTTTCTTATTTTTTTGCCACTTAAGGGCTTGTTTTTTCCATGATGATCCTGCACATACCCATAAGCAAAACGTCACAAATATATATAGTGTCATGAATATAAAGGGGGATTTTATGAATTAACCGAAAAGGAATTAATAAAGACACAATTTCTTGAATTTATAAAGGGGGTTTATAAGATTTAACCTTCCAAAAAAAATATCTTATTTTATAACTTGTAAATAGACACTTCATGAATAAAGATGTGGGTTTAATGAAAAAGCCCAAATAAGTAAGGGTATTGTGAAACAATGGGGAGTATGCAGTCATCATATCGTAAGATGGAGATAGCAATTAACCAAGACTTATGCATGATGATAATCCATAAAAGTGATCAAAATATCATGTGAAATAATCCCCTAATCAAACAAATTCATGAATAGAAATGGAGGTTTTAAAATAAAGAAAAAAATAAGGTTTGTGAATTATATCGCTTGGCTGAGTATATCACTGTATAAAGTCAATGGTTTCATGATAATGAAACCCTATATATTTTGCACAATGATGTAAGAAAATATAGGAGTACTCAGGAAAAATAGATTCACAAGTACCATTATGTGCAAAATCAAAGGAGAAATGATAGGTAGGCATTACCTCTAAACCGTAGATTTTTGGGTAGGGTTTATAAGCTACTCTTTCACTCTTAGGAATGTTTCACCTAAAAGGAGAGAGATAAACCCCACTCTAAAGTCTAGATGGTTTGCTCAAATTATGAAATGTATGATGCTATTTAGTCTAAATGGAATGATCTAGGTGAAATTTAATGAACTAATTGCATGATTATAAATGCAAAACCTAAGATTTATGTAATGTTGGAAAACACTTGATGTGATATGCAAACATGAACCAAAGTATGAACAAGTGAAAATTTGATAAGAAGAAGGTTGAATCAGAGTGCACCTGGGTAGAGAATGGAGAATATGGAGTGCCCTAAATGCTAGCAGAGATCACTAAAAATCACTAGTGGGACTCATTCGCCACTAATGGCGAATCATTCCACTCCCAAAATTTTGAGAAATCGAGGACCAATCCTGAGCACTAGATCTGAGGTTGTCTGCTTGTTGGGTTGATGAAGTTAATTCTGTACAAAATGGATAAAATGTATTCTCCAAGCTTGAAATAAGTTCTAGTCAACTTGAAACACTTTGTTGACTTCTTTTCCACTTTTCAATGCCTAATATCTTGTCAAATCTGCATACACAAGTCTACAAACACACATGCAAAAGGGGAAAAATGGTTAAGGGTTAGGTTATAGGGATTTTCCTTGGTCAAATCCCACTTTGATAATCAAACCCTTAATGAAGAAATGGAATGGAAGAGAATGATAAAAATATAACATGCAAATTCTATCAACTTGCCAAACCCTTATTGAAGAAATTTGAAGATATAACAATGGTTGCTCCAAAATACTTGAGTAATGCTTGATTCAATGATGCAAAGTGCTTGAATGCTTGAATGAATATATGAATAAGTGAACTTGGTGGATGGGGGTTAAAATGAGAATAAAAACACTCATTTATACATACTTGTGCCTTAGTAACCTAATGATACCTCATCACAGGCTGACATAAGGTGATTTTAAATAAAACCTAAAAGAAAATTTGAAATATTTTGAATTTTGAGCCAAGAGGGACTCATTCGCCACCCATGGCGAATGGGTCCTACCTTGGACTTGAATGTGGGCATCAGGAATTATCTTGCATTTAATGTTGTTTGTCGGGTTTACATTAAAAAAAACACTTAATTAAGCCTTATAAGGGCATAAAATGGTCAAATAAAGCATAAGAGAGGTGTAAATATTGAAATTAAGCCTAGAAAAGCATGAAATCTTGTTACAAGACTTTACAACACTTCAAAATAGGACTTGATTAGGAATAAAACAGTGATTTTAGGTGAATTGTAATGAATAAAGTCCAGAAAAGTGTAGAAATATTTTACAACACTTCACAACACCTTCACAAGACACCATAATTTTAATTTTGAGGACCTAATGTGAATGTTTAAGTTACATTACATCAATAAATCAAAGAAAAATTGATCAAGCAATGTGAAGAAAGGCCTAAAAGACCATGAAAATGACAAGGGGCCATTTTTCTATGGTACATTTAGCCCCCACTTTAGTTAGAGGATGAACTTGCTTCAAACTCACACTAAAGTAGCCATGCATATCCAGAGAGAGGTTCAAATGCACTTACGTTAGCAAGATGGAATGAAAACGATCAAGAGGGATGATCAAGCCCCTAGGATGAAGATCCCATGGCCAACTAAACATAAGAACAAAGGAACACACATATAAAAGGGAAATTGAATTGAGCTTCGATTGTCTGTCCAACTAGTTATGGATTAGATCTAGGCTAATTTTTTGAAAAAGAGAATGCATACTCACTTTAGAGTGACCCAAAAAGGTGAAGTACATACGCTAGTTGGTATGCACTCACAAACAAAAAGGTGGCTATGGAGAAAGTCGTGTCGTTGAATGGGCTTCCTACTCAACCATATCAAAGTTATACCTCCTGATAACTTTAACAAGGCGCAACAAAGGAAAATGTTGGTTTGTGTTTCATGAGACAAGCAAAGCTTCGTATGCTTAGAACTCATGAACAAAGAGCAAGGTACCATAGGCATGCAAGTTTTGTTATGCAAGGTGGAAAAAGTGTAAAATGCAAAAATTTAACATGTAAAAAATGTTCAAAGGAGTCTTGTTAAATTCATGCAAGGTTTGTCACTTAGGGAACATTGTATTTAATGTCTCCAAGAGAGGACCAATCAAAGAATAGTATATTCACAACTTAGGGAATGTAGTGTGTCGCATTAGGCCACCAAGAGGAATGTAATATGCTAAGATAGATCACACTTATGAAGGACATCAAACCCAATGTCATCCACAAAGTGACAAATGTGTCGTATGAAGTGAGAAGGATACACTAAGAACCAAGAATAAAATGGAAATGATGCCAATGTATGCCCCCCGCTTTAAAGGAATTGCTACACACCGTTCTGTGAGCAATTACATTAAAGTAGCAAAGGAAAAATGCAAAAAGAAAACAAGAAATGAGAGCCAAATTGGAAAGCCCCTATGCCAAGTCATATGTTTCTAAGTTAGGCTGTGTCATGTAAATGAAAAAAAGAACAAAAGAAAAGGGAGTTGCCCCCCCCAGAAAGGAACACACCAAACACATAAGGGATCTATGAATTTAGGGTCAGTATTTTCATTGCTGCAATGTTTTTATGAAAGAGCTCAGAACTGTCATCATTCCCCAAAGCACATAGAACCAGAAGAATGACACAAAGAGAGCGAAAAAAATGGAAAATAAAAGTCTATTTTGGGTCAACATGGAAGAGACATTGTGGTCTCAATGCTTTGCATCATCCGCAAAAGAAAAACACAAGTGAAAAGAAAATGAAAAGGCGAAAGAAAAAGATTTTGGATCAACATGAAGGAGACATTTCGGTCTTGATGCCTTGCACCATCCCCAGAAGGAAAACAAAAGAAAATTACAAAGGACAAGGGAAAATGGGATCTTTTCGGTCAACATGGAAGAGACATAGGGTGTCTGAATGCTTTGCGTCATCCCCAAAAGGAAAAAAAAAAACAAAAACAAAAAAGAAAGGACCTTTTGGGTCAACATGGAAGAGACATAGGGCATCTATACGCTTTGCGTCATCAAAAAGGAAAAAACAAAATAAAATGAAAAAGAAAGGACCTTTTGGGTCAACATGGAAGAGACATAGGGCGTCTCTATGTTTTGTGTCATCCCCAAAAGGAAAAAACAAAGCAAAAACAAAAAAGACAATGCATGACATATAGAAGAATAGAGCTATGAATAGAAGAAGTGTATAAAGAGAGAGAACATCAAACACATGATACAGGGGAACACAATACACACATAAAAAAATGAAAATGT
Source organism: Sequoia sempervirens (assembly GCA_007258455.2). Classification (NCBI taxonomy): domain Eukaryota; kingdom Viridiplantae; phylum Streptophyta; class Pinopsida; order Cupressales; family Cupressaceae; genus Sequoia; species Sequoia sempervirens. The sequence goes on from VDFB02229678.1 coordinate 21,187, forward strand.
GAAAAAGGGGTTATTAATGCAAATCCAAGTCAACTATTAACCAAGTTATTGTCTTCACAATCTCGTTTAGTATAAGTAGAAGGGAAATAACACAGTTAAGACACAAGAACAAATGCATTACTAGGATGAGGCTAACAACTTCTTGCCCCCCACCGAATGTGAGGCAAGAATGAGCCAATAAAGGTGATGGGAGGAACCATCCAATAGTGAGAATGAAAAATTCTACAACTACATGGCATGATAAAAGGATTTTGTTTTAAGGGATGATGGGAAAGCAGTTAGTATCAATGAAGTGATACTTGTTCAATATGTCATTCAATGTCCGACATTCTCCAGTTCGATGTCCAAGAACATGATGATATTTGCAATATGGTATGTTAGAATCTTTAGGATGAATGACCAACCTATTCATAGGTGGTAAGAGTATAAGGGCTTTATTTAAAAGTAGTTGAAGTAGATCCTTTCACATTCAGGTGGAGGATGAGTAGGAAACTTTAGTTTTTTCAATTTGTAAGGTTGTTTTCATTTGCTAGATTCTCCTTTTTCATGAATGGAAGGAGGAAGAGGACCAATCGGGATCCTAGCATTCTTGTCATGAGAATTAGGTAATGGTTGTTCACGTGGAAGGAGAAAAGAGGAGAATCAAATATCACGATACCATCATCTTGAAGTCTCCGATACTCAAATGGAGGCTTGTTAACATGAGGAGGATCTTGATATCCTAGTCCTGTTGTGTTTTCTTCTATGAGTTTTTGTTCTAGAAGTTGATGAATGTCATGCTCATGTGTTGTGTCACAACCTTGTTTACTTAGGATAGTGAAGCCTTTTCCACATGTTTGTTCAAGGTTGATGGGAGTGTTTGTGACTTTGTGATCATAAAATGGTTGAGGGTGTGTTTGTTGAGAGGGACTACCTCCACTTGATGGAGGGATCTTAGGTCCCTCTTGAGTTTCAAGATGAAGGTATCCAAAGTGATCAAGAGGTGCAATAGTAGGAAGATTTGGTGGGTTCATGGATGGGTAAAAGATTGCATTGGCTTCAAGGTTATCAAGACATGCATTGAAGAGATTTTTCATGCTATTATCTTCTTCTCCAATGATGCTAACATCACAAGGACAATCATGAGGAGTTGAAGGAGAATGAGGAAGCTGAAGGTCATTAGGATCACAACCAAAGGCACAATTGGACATGTCTAGTAAGGATTTCAATGAATTCCAAAACTTATTAAAAGAAGATGTCATGACGATAATGAATGCAAGTAAACTAGAATGCAAGAAATAGAAGCAAATAGAAAATTTGGAAAGCAAAATAGAGAGTAATTACAAAAAAAAAGAAATGCAGGAAATACCCAGAAAATGTCTGAAAATGTTGTCTGAAATATGCAGGTGGACTAATTCACCCATGGTGGCAAATGATTCCAACTATGATATTTTTTTTGTGTTTTCTAGAAAATTTAAAGTGGCTTAAATGCTTTTCAGATGCCAATGAAGGATGCAGATGAAACTCTTCAATTTTTTCAATGATATCGTATTCAAAAATGAAGTCTAAATGAGTCTTTCACTAATGCAAGTGTATAAACCCTAGGGTGCAAAAACAAAACGTAATTGAATGTTGATGAAAATGAATTCTAGGATGCAAGATGCAATGAAAATTAGAAATATAAAGTGCTGAATATGCAGGTTCACCAAAATGAACTATAGATTTTTGGGTAGGGCTTATAGGCTACTCTTGCACTCTTAGGAATGTTTCACCTAAAAGGAGAGAGATAAACCCCACTCAAAAGACTAGGTGGTTCACTCAAATTATGCAATGTATGATGTTATTTAGTCTAGATGGAATGATCTAAGTGTAATTTAATGAACTAATTGAATTATTATGAATGCAAAACCTAAGATTTATGCAATGTTGGAAAACACAATGTGATATGCAAACATGAACCAAAGTAACAAATGTAAAACAGAAAAGAAGGTTGAATCAGAGTGCACCTGGGCAGAGAATGGAGAATCAGGAGCGTCCTGAATGCTAGTAGAGATCACTAAAAATCACTAGTGGGACTCATTTTCCACTGATGGCAAATCATTTATGTTTCTAATGAAAACTATTGATTTAAGCTAGGTTCTGAGTGTCGGGATCCAAAATCTGACAAAATTTAGATTTTCATCCTTAAGGTGGGACTCATTCACCACTGATAATGAACTAGTCCACTCCCAAAATTCTAAGAAAGTAGGGACCAATCCTGTAGCACCAGATCTGAGGTTGTCTGCTTATCTAGTTAACAAAGTTAATTTTGCAGAAAATGGACAAAATGTCTTCTCTAAGCTTGAAATAGGTTGTAGTTGACTTGAAACACTTTGTTTACTTCTTTTTGACTTTTCAACACCTAATAGCTTGTCAAATATGGATACACAAGTCTACAAACACACATGCAAAAGGTGAAAATGGTTAAGGGTTAGGTTATAGGGATTTGCCTTGGTCAAATCCTACTTTGGTAATCAAACCTTTAATGAAGAAATGGAATGGAAGAGAATGATAAACAAATAACATGCAAATGCTATCAACTTAACAAACCTTTATTGAAGAAATCTAAAGATATAACAATGGTTCCTCCAAAATACTTGACTAATGCTTGATTCAATGATGCAAAGTGCTTGAATGCTTGAATGAATGTGAAAATAAGTGAACTTGATGAATGGGGGTTAAAATGAGAATAGAAACACTTATTTATACATACTTGTGCCTTAGTAACCTAATGATACCTTATCATAGGCCGACATAAGGTGATTTTAAATAAAAACCCGAAATAAAATTTGAAATATTTTGAATTTTGAGCCAAGAGGGACTCATTCGCCACCCATGGAAAATGGGTCCCACCTTGGACTTGAATGTGGGTGTCGAGAATTATCTTGCATTTAATGTTGTTTGTCGGGTTTACATTCAAAAACACACTTAATTAAGCCTTCTAAGGGCATAAAGGGGTCAAATAAAGCATAAGAGAGGTGGAAATAGTGAAATTAAGTCTAGAAAAGCGTGAAATCTTGTTACAAGACTTTACAACACTTCAAAATAGGATTTGATAAAGGATAAAAAGGTGATTTTTAGGTGAATTGTAATGACTAGAGTCTAAAAAAGTGTAGAAGTGTTTTACAACACATCACAATACGTTCACAAGACGCCATAATTTGAATTTTGAGGACCTAATGTGAATGTTTAGGTTACATTACATCAATAAATCAAAGCAAAATGGATCAAGCAATGTGAAGAAAGGCCTAAAAGACCATGAAAATGACAAAGGGTCATTTTTCTATGGTACAACCTCAAACCATGGAGAGTATCCAACAAGCATATCACATGATGGAGACAACAGTTGGCCAAAAATAAGACATGATAAGAAATGATGTTCAATCAGTTAAAAAAGTGTGTAAAATTATCCCATAAGCAAACAACAATGAAACCCTTAACGATTTGCAAAATAATGTGAAAAAAGACTAAATAAGTGGACCAAACTAGACTCATGAGTAACATTGTTTGCAATATGAAGGGAGAAATGCAAGATTGATGTTTCCTAAAAGCATGGAAGGCATTTGATAAACAACTCATGTGAGGGTTAGGTGTTGTATAAGGAGAACAACAAAATACCGAAAGTGATGGAGGTAAACAACAAAATATCAAAGGAAATAATCCCACACACGGACTCGTGTGAGAATGAATTGGGGTGTAAGGTGGTTGGTGTCTAAGCAAAGGCGAGTTGTGGACATGGTGCTGCGAATATTTAACAACGCAAAAGTGAACTTTTTACATTAAAAGTGAATTTTATAAATTTAAAAGTGAGCGGTAAATTTTTTATATAGAAATATAATTGCATGTTTATATGATTAGGAATTGGGTTTTTTTCAAAAAATTATTAGTGGTGAAAGCGAACGATAATTGGGTGATTAGAGACTACATATTGGACGTCAACTCTAAATAGTCACTTTTTGACCTTTTTGTGCATAGTGAACCCTCTCACATTTGTCAAAAACACCTGAAAGCCAAGAGAATAACTATAAGCTATTAACTCGCATTCGAAGAAAACCCAAAAATATTGTGACAATCTGATGCACTGTTTAATAGATTAGAATGCGGAAATTAACTATAACGACTACTTAGACCCTACATCAACCACCTAAATATCTATTAAATCCGTCTCCTTACATTTATAAATGAACTTACTCTTTTATAAAATGAATCTGAAGTCTACAAGTTTGGGTATTTGAGCTCCTTACGACTGATTTTCCGGCTTATGGATGTGAAATGAAATGAAAGATTTTTCCATCGTACATATTCTACCGATGAGATGGAGCGATTTAATTTTGGCCATAGACGGTTGGTAATGTTGAAGACAATGGAAATGACGTGCGCCATCAAATATGTTAAAAAACTTTTCTATCATGGCATTATTTGTACTCACAGGCTACAGCAGGACAGGAAAGGCACAGCTTCCATAAAGTAAATACCTCAATTACAAACTTCCAGGCCCTTTACCACAATCGCCACATATAAAACGTTTGCCTTTAATTGTGAAAAAGAACGTACTTGTATGGTGGGCCCTGCGTACTCACTACAAATCAAGGCCTCACTCTCTGAGGTTAATTCCAGAAGCAGCACAAAAATGACGGATAAGTAGTTGTGGACCTAAATAATGTTTACGGGAACTTTATATATAATATATCTAATATAATTATATTTATTACTGTATAATATATTTTTAAAATAATAAAATATTATAAAATTGTATATTAAATATTAATATATAAAATTTATACATTTGTTATTTAAATTATCTATTTATTTTATATATTAAATTTATATTATAATTGTATTTATCATTATATATTATTAATTATTAAATATAATATATAGTATATAGGAACTCTTAAATATAATATCATCTAAATTAATCTATAACAATTTAATAACATAACTATCTATTGAGAGAGAGTCATTTCACTAGTTGTTTTGTTTCAATAATTTAAAGATGAGAGAGAGGTTTGACAAAAAGAGCATGTATATACATATAGACTAGCAATTGCACCGTGGTGTGCAATGGGTACGCCGAAAGTGTTGGAAAAAGAAATAGTCTATTTTTTGTATACGTTTGTATAGAATGTGGGGTCAACTGGTAGACCATTTAGTAAATGATGTTGGTTGTACAATAAAGGTCCAAATGGAGAAGTGTGAGCTTCAAATAAATTATACATCCACTCATAGGGATCTAAATATGACCAAAATAAAACCTTTGAATCAAAAAGATAATCAAGTTTCATTACCAAGAGAGTCATGTTATATTTTCAATAAGGAGAGAGAGGGAGATATAGTGATAGAAAGAGGGAGAGATAGAGAGGGGAAGAGTGTGTGAGAGAGGAGTTAAGGCAATAGAGATATAGGTGGAGATGGAGATGGATATGGAGAAGGAGAGTGGTATGGAGAGAAGGAGAGGGGGAGATAAAGAGCAAGAGAAGGGAGAGGTAGAAAGATAAAAATAGAAATGGAAAGCGATATATAGAGAGTCTAGAGAGAGGGAGAGATAATGGGATAGGTAGAGAGAGAGATATATATATAAGAAGAAATATGGAGAGATAGAGATAGAGAGGAAAATAATATATAGATATAGAGGTCTAGGAAGAGGGAAAGGGGAAGAGAGAGGGAGAGAGAGGTAGAGAGTCAATAAAGAGAGAGATAGTGAGATAGAGCAAGAGATAGAGAGATATAGAGGGAGAGAGCTATAGAGACATATAGATGGAAAGATAGAGTGATAGAAAGATGTAAGGAGATATAGAGAGAGGGAGATAGCGGAGAGAGAAAAATAAAGAGAAGTAGAAATATCTAAATAGTGATTGAGAGTGGGAGAGAAATAAGGAGAGATATAGAGGGAGAGAAAGATATATAGGAAGGTAAGATACAATTACTAGTACACAGTACTCTTAAACATAAGATACATCCACCAATCTATAATTTAACATGACAATGTACTTTTAAGAAACTATATTTTATATAAATATTTGAAGTTAACATGTAAAGTTAATAAGATAGGTAGTTCAGAAGAATTGAAATGTTGTCTGAAAGGTTTTATGAAAAATTGTTTTCCATACATAAAACAAACCGCTTGTAATGCCAGCTTGTTCTACCAGTTAAATGTTTCCTTCTCTAATCACTTTTAATATGAAACAAATGCCACGAGGGATTGTGAAACCAAGGGGAAAAATAATCTATTGCAGATTCATGCTTGTATATGCTGAGAATGTCGATTTCATTACAACTTTGACAAAACCATTATTAAGCCACTATTAAATTATGGGATATTCTCTCCTTGAATGTTGTAGGTGTATAAAAAGAGATGAATTAGCACATACCAAATGGTGTTCTTATTCTATATTTTCCCTCTTTTGATTTACCGGTTTTGTTGTATTGTGTAGTTGATAGGAAATGTTTCTTTTATTAGTTAATTTATTGGTTATTTTTTCCACTAAAAATCTATGGAAAATTTATTATTTGAAGGACGAGGATACAAAAATTTTATAACTACTAGAGACAATTTCGCAATCCCCACAACCCCCGCTACACAAATCTCTCAATTACTTTTCTGCTTTTGGGCTTTTGGACACAAGTCAATTCCAAGCGATACGAATGCAAATATAGTAAAGGAGGTGAGGTTTTTTCTGAAATAATTATTGTTTTCCGAGACTCATTTATGATGTGCTAATAATTTTCTATGCATTTTATGATGTGAAGATGCAAGAAGAATGTGATGTTCTACCACTTGGTCTGAAGGTGATTGAGAGTTCTTCGGATGGGTAACCCCAAGAGGATTCGAAAAGGGGGGAAAACAAGATTCTAAAGGAGAATATACATCATATTATCACATAAAGGGCTATTTAGATTATTGCATACCAGTATTGACTCCTTAGAAGATGCAACACTATTGTAGAAAATTTTTTCTTAGACTTAAAGGTTATTTTTAGAGGACAAGAAAATATGTGATGATGCACTATTGGATATTGGCATTTATGTTTGAAGCTTGGGTGATCCCATAATAGTGGTTTACAATTTTTGGCCAAACTGGACACTGGAATTTTTATTTTTAACTAAATCTTCACATTCAGACACCTATAGTGGCTAAACCATGAGGAATTTGAAGATGATGCAAACTACAGTCTCATCACATTTTGTTTGTAGATTATAAAAATATTTTTTTCAAAATTTTTGGAATCAAATTTCATTTCTTTTTCCATCTCCCACAAAAATTGGTTTTTAAAAAAAAATAGCATTTTTAAAAAAGTGACGCACACCATATAACGCATAACTTTTTTTCCATGAAGGATAAAATTCTAATTCTTTCGAATTTAGATTTGTAACTCCGATATCTAGTGCTTGCACTTGGTTAGATAGGTTTTTATTGAATATTTTTTCTTTAATCAAGTTTCAAAGTCAAACCAATGACAATTCAGACATAGCGCGACCGTATAACGCATAACTTTTTTTGTATATATCAAAATTCAATTATTTTTTTTTTGTTGGATCAAGGACTTCAATATCTGGTGCACTCATATTTTTAAATTTTTTTTTGATAATCTGCTATTTTTCCACATGTGCAAAATAGAGACCTTCATTTTTGACGAAAAACCTATGTTTAATAAAACTAAAAAAACAAATACATAATAAAACCAAAACATATTAAAATTATATTCATTGAATAGCTCGTTTCGAGGACTACCTGACTCCAATTGGGTTTGTGAAAATTCCCCCATTTTTATCCTCAACCTGAGCGTCAAAGCATAAAAAATTAGGTTTTTTGTGTGAACAAAGTCAAAAATTAGGGAAAAGGGGGGTTCACTAGAACCAGGGGGTTCTAGCAAACCAAGGTTCATTGGAACCCCCTTAATATGCATTTTTCCTTTTGTTTTTTGGGCAAAAAATGTGGGCCCCATGATTGATGAGTTCGGTTGAACCCTAGTTCAGTCGAACCCCTTTATGGTTTAGTCAAACTTGTAGGTTCATTCGAACCCCTAAAACCAATTTTTTTGCCATGGGGCCATTTTTTCTTAGTTTTCCTTCCTCCATCAAATTGTAAACCACTATTGTGGCTTCACCCACTTGCAAAGGTGTGATGCTTTTGCTATCTTATCTGACCTCGAATCTAAATAGAAATCTAAGGTCATTTGTCTTTCTTTTTATATTTGATCTATTGTTATCATATTTATTAACACTAAGGTGACTTGCTAGTACCAAACAGGGGAAGTACAACATTCCCATATGGAAATGCCTCTGAGCTATACTTCTCTTAGTATGATGTAATGCTTGATTTGATCTTGTAACAAGAAAATGGTGTTGACAGCAAGAGGTTATGTAAAGGTTACATTTTCCTTCTACAATTCTACTATGCTCGTATTCATTATTGTGCAAGCTAGATGATAAAAAAAAAGTTTTTTGGCTTTAGCAAAGAAAAAGATTCAGAGATCCTCACAGATGGCCACCACCCAACTTCTATTTTTGTGAATGATGAGAGGGGCAGCGATTTTGAAAATGACAAAATCCACCATAAACTGCAAACATAGGAGCTTGTTAGAATATTTCATGCCTTAGACAGCAACGAAGATGGCAGTGTAAGTGCAAAGGAGGTACTAGGTCTGCTAGAAATGCTTGGGCTTCAGTACTTTTGTGATGATAATATGAAGATCATGATGGGTTTACAGGAGCATATGACTATCTTTTTCGAATTTAGCACGCACCTGGGTATTCTCCTTGGACACAAAAATCTCGGCCTCCTTGGATTTCCATACTTTTTCCAGCACCTCTTCGCTTTGTTGCTTTACTCCCACAAATGATCTTCCAAAATCCCATTCAGGTGAGCGACAATGTATAGCAGGTTGAAAAAAGGGGTGGGGTCCAAACCTCGAATCCTCTCACCCTCACGTAGGTTGACCACCTCTCCATCCCCTTACATTTTGGGCAAACTTAGATGGACAAGGTGCCTAATATGGACAAGAAAATCTCCATGGCACAAACCCTTGCCTTCCTCCGTGGCACGACATTACAAACTGTGACTCTATGGTAGTCTTACTCTTGTAGACAGATTGGTATTAAGAATTTTACTAGTGCAATGTTCAACAATACCATTGAACCAACTAATTAATCTTTAGACTGCAAATAGATGAATACCAAGTCAACATATTGTGGAATAAATTTATTGCAACCTACAGAAGACAACCTATAGCTGTTTCCGGCAACAAAAAATAGTGAAAATGAGTCCACGTAAACAAGGAAATACCATGAAAAGCAAATGCGTGAGAAACAGTAAAAAGTAGTGGACGGAATCAACGACGGGTAGACTTTCAATCATCTCTAGACCTTCTCTTATCGTAGATTTGTAAAAGTAGCTTGCTCTTGTTCATATTGGATACACCTTTAGCGTAAATGAAGGAAGAGAGAAGAGGAGAGAGATAAAGAAAGAGAGAGAAATATAAGAGATATAAAGTGAAATAGAGATAGAAACAAGAGTCATTTTAGATCACTCATTTTATGCCAACAATCCAAAGATGACAAGTGTCCATGGAGGACTATGGTTGGGGGATAAGATCATTTTTTTAAGGACTTGATAATACACCATTAAGAAAAGAGAGGGACTTTTGATCAATCATTTCATGCCAACAATCTAAAGAAGACACATGTCCATGGGAGAGTGTAATGAAAAAATAGTACAAAAGATGAAATATGTTACAAATACTTGATAATAATATGTCACCTCAAGGGGGAAACCTCCTAATCCACTTCATGGGGGACACCTCTAATAATTAAAAAAAAATGTATGAATTATCATGTTTTAAGATGTAATTATAGTGAAACTTTATAATGTTTTAAAAGTATACATATAGGTGATAGGTATTGGGATGTGAAGTCCAATATGGATGGATAACCACTTGTTGTCTATTCATAGTTTTTTTGTTAATAACAAACACATTTATATTGCAGTCCATCCATCCATTTGTAAACAAAAACAATTCCAACAAAATTCTAGCAATGCTTTGTTAAGCAAGGTTGTTATGCAAGGCTAGGAATACGTGGTTAGATGGTTACAAAGTCCATTATATATTGGACTGCTTGTAATGTAAATTATGTTGTGAATAATACAAGCTTCCTCTTGCTTTCCCATGGACATAGGCATATTGTCGAACCAAGTAAATTCTTTGTTTTCTCTCTGTTTAGTTTTTTTTGGCATTCATTATTCTTTGTTATTGTTAATGTAGAAATTTTGTGATTCCTACTATGTTTAACAACTGGTATCATAGCAATAAGAAGATCTATAGGTGACAGAAATCAGTAGAAGTCTAGCCATCATAGGAGGGAGCATAAGTGTGCAGGAAGATCGATGAAGATCATGAGCAGATCTGAACCATGTTGTTGAGAAGAATAGGGTGACGCCAAAAGTTAGATCCTTGCAAGTCATGGAGGAGACCGCAAAAGTCTATTTTGCTTTGTCTGGATCTTTCTCCTGTGCTTTGCACTACTTAATGAAACTATGGTAAAAGTCAATATTTGAGTTTGATTTTTTTTTTGGGAGAGATCAACCATTATTATAGATGCTAGCAGAGGTCACCGGTTCTAGAGATTAGGTTGGTTCTCATGCCAAAAACAAAAAAAATATTATTTTTTCATTTTGTGTGTTAGAGTGGAGTAGAAAATATATGATAAGGATCATAAACTTCTATTGAAGAATTTTAAAGGAGTTTTCTTTTCTTTTTTAAAGAGATTGTGATTGTTTTTCAATAATCTATTTATTGAAATATGTATAAGAAAATTAGCACAAAAGGCTGTAAGAAATGGAGGAGATGGACAAATGGAGAATTGAAAAATTCTTAGGGAAATATTTTGGAATGTGGAAATTGCAACTCAAATCTCTTCTCATTCAGAAGGACCTTTCGATTACATTGGAAGGAAAAACAAAAACGCCACCCAACATGACAAATGAAGATTGGGATAAACTGGATCAAAAGGTTGTGGCTACAATCTTTTTGTCATTATCTAGTAATATTTTGTTCAATGTATCAACACAAATGACAGAAAAATAACTTTGGGATCATCTATCAGAGTTGTATGAGAGACCTTATGCATCAAACAGGGTTTTTTTAATGAAGAAATTATGTAATTTTAAAATGCAAGAAGGTGGTTCTGTCACAAATCATCTAAATGAGTTTAATAATTTGGTTAGTCAGTTGTCTTCAGTAAACATTACAATAGAGGATGAGATAAAGGCCATCTTGTTATTGTGTTCATTTCCTGATAGATGGGAAGGAGTTGTTATGGTTGTTAGTAACTTCGCATCTAGCCCAAAGGGCGTGCTAAAATTTGATGATGTTGTAGGAGTTCTTCTCGGTGAGGATATGAGAATAAAAAATCAAAGTAATTCATTAGGTGCTACTTTAGTAGCTGGCAGTAGAGGAAGAACACAACAATGAGGCAAGGATAACCAGAGGAAAAGATCAAATTCTACCAAGAGATCCCAATCCAAAGGCAGAAAAAGGTGTATGTTCGCATTGCGGTAAGGAGGACCACATGAAGAAAAAATGTTGGACCCTCCAAAACAAGAAGGCTAAAAATATATCTAAAGATAATGAGGTAAATACAACTTATGAAGAAGATGTTGATGCTCTTATTTTATCTTCAAGTGATGTTGTTGCAAATGTTTGGATACTTGACTTAGGAGCATCGTTTCATGCAATGTCTTCAAGAGATTGTTTTAGAAATTACCAAGTTGGTAATTTTGGTAAGGTTTATCTCGGTGATGATGAACCTTGGAGTATCACTGGAAAAGGAGATGTTACATTGAAGATGAAGAACGGTAACAATTGGTTGCTAAAAGATGTGAGACATGTTCCTCAACTTAGAAGAAATTTGATTTTAGCTGGACAATTAGATGCTCTTGGTTATAATGTTACATTTGGAGTAGGAGCATGGAAGGTAACAAAAGGAGCATTGGTCATAGCAAGAGGAAGAAAATTTGGTACATTGTATGTACTAGAGGGTCAAATTGAAGTGGGAGCTACACTGGTAGTAGCAGATAGCGCAATAGAGCTTTGGCATAAAAGGCTCAGACACGTGAGCCAAAAGGAACTTGAGATTTCGAAGAACCAACTTCTAGGTTTAAAAGAAGTGGATATGGAGTTATGTGAGTATTGCATCTACAACAAAAAAAAGAGGACAAGATTCTTTAAAAAGGAACACAAGATGAAGACACGACCATTGGAACGAGTGCATTCAGATGTCTTCGGCCCCATAGAGGTAGCATCTATTGGAGGTTCCATTTATTTTGTTACTTTTTTGGATGATTGCACTAGGAAGGTTTGGGTTTATATGATGAAAAAGAAGTCTAAAGTTTTTGGTATATTTAAAACCTTCAAAGCACTTGTTGAAAACCAAACTAGTTATAAGATTAAAAGCTTTAAAACTAAAAATGGAGGTGAATGTTGTTTGAAATAATTTGATCAATACTGTGTAGAGAATGGTATTCAGAGAATCAAGATTGTTCCTCTTACACCACAAGAGAATGGTGCTACAGAAAGGTTAAATAGAACCATTACAGAACGAGCACGAAGCATGCTCTCAAATGCAGGACTAGGAAAAGAGTTCTGGGCAGAATCAGTAAATACATCAGTGTACATGATTAACAAAGCACCATCCACTCGGCTTGAATTTGGAATTCCAGAAGAAAAAAGGTTAGGTAAGAAAATTTCCTATGATCATTTGCGTGTGTTTGGATGTGAAGCTTTTGTTCATATTCCAAAAGAGAAATGAACTAAGCTTGACATGAAATCTAAAACCTGTGTATCTTTATTGGATATGGAGAGGAAACACATGGTTATAGGTTGTGGGATCCAGTTACTAAGTGTGTCACATGAAGTAGAGATGTGATATTTAATGAAAAGGTAATGCTAGGTTTACAAAAAGAAAATCACATAAGGAGTATATTCCATTAAAGAAGATATCACAAATGGTAGTGATATGTTTTAACAAAAGGTGATTGTAAACCAACCACAACCACTTGTGCAAATTCAAACACATGACCAGCCACAAGATTTCTAAGATAATGAAGAACATGCTCCTCTAGCTAGTAATGCACAAGAGTTGATTCCTCCAGTTAGAAGGTCCACTAAAGAGCATAGGCCTTCAACCAAGTATAAATATTTTATTCAGTATTTATTACTTTTTGATGAATCTGAACCCACTACATTTGAAGAAGCATGTGTTGATAAAGATAGCAATAAATGGATGGAATCCATGATCTAGAAGAGACAAAATCTCTCAAAGGAAATCACACATGGGATCTAGTAACCCTTCCACCCAATCAAAAAGCATTACAAAAAGAGTGGGTGTATAGGTTGAAGGAAGAAGCAGGTGGGAAGAAAATATTTAAAGATGGATTAGTGGTCAAAGGATATGCTTAACAAAAGGGCATTGATTTTACAGAGATATTTTCACCAGTTGTGAAAATGACCTGTATTAGAGTAGTGTTGGGTTTAGTAGTTGTTCATGATCTAGAGTTGGAACAACTTGATGTCAAGATAAATTTTCTTCATGGTGACTTGGAAGAAGAGTTGTACATGAAGCAACCAAAAGGTTTTGAAGAAAAAGGTAAAGAAGCACTAGTTTGCAAACTAAATTGTAGTTTATATGGGTTGAAAGAAGCTCCTAGACAATGGTATCTAAAATTTGATTCTTTCATGTTTGAGCATAAATTTTCTAGATGTGAATCTAACCATTGTGTCTATTTTAAGCTTTTTGATGATGGAGAATTTGTATTGCTATTGGTGTATGCTGATGATATGCTAGTTTCAGGATCTAGCATGGTTGTTGTTAACAAGTTGAAACAATAGTTATCTAATAAATTTTCAATGAAGGATTTGGGAGTTGCAAAGAAAATCCTTGGAATGATAATTATCAGAGACAAGAAGAAAAGGGAACTTATATTGTCATAGGAGAAATACATTGAAAAATTACTTGAAAGATTTAACATGAAGGATGCCAAGGAAGTAAGCACACCTCTAGCAGAGCATTTTAAATTATCTTTTGAGATGTGTTTCAAGACACTTGAAGAAAAAGAATACATGGAAACAGTGCCATATTCATCTATAGTTGGGATTTTAATGTATGCCATGGTCTGCACAAGACCAGATATTTCCCAAGCAGTGCGATTGGTCAGTAGATACATGAGTAATCCAGGAAAAGTTCATTGGTAATAGGTGAAATGGATTCTAAGATATCTTAAAGGCACTTCAAACCATGTTTTGAGGTTTAGAGGTGAGGATGCACAATTACATGGATATGTTGCTTCAGATATGGTTGGATATTTAGATCGAAGATGATCTACAATAGGGTATGTGTTCACATTGGTAGGAGTAGCAGTTAGCTGGATTTTTAGGTTGCTAAAAGTAGTGACTCTTTCAACTACTGAAGTAGAGTATATTGCAATGATAGAAGGAGCAAAGGAGATGTTGTGGTTGTAGAGACTACTATTTGAATTGGGTAATAGACAAAAGGAATTTGTATTGTATAGTGATAGTAAAAGTGCCATTCACTTGGCCAAAAATGCAACATTTCATTCATGAACGAAGCACATAGAGCTTCAATATCACTATATTCAAAGTGTTCTTGAAGAGGGCAAGCTCAAGTTGCAAAAGATACATTCAAATGTGAATCCTATAGATGCACTTACAAAGGTTGTTTCAAAAGAGAAGTTGGAGTTCTGTAGAGCTTCTCTTGGATTGGTAAGCTTGTGACAATAGGCCTTGGAAAGTAGGAGATTTCTTAAAACATGATTGTTCACAGTATTTTTCTTTTGGGACTTCAAGTGGGAGATTGTTGGGATGTGAAGTCCAATATGGATGGATAACCACTCATTGTCTATTCATAGTTTTTTTGTTAATAACAAACACATTTATATTGCAGTTCATCCATCCATCTATAAACAAAAACAATTCCAACAAAATTTTGGCAATGCTTTGTTAAGAAACGCTATTATGCAAGGCTGGGAAAACATGGTTAGATGGTTACAAAGTCCATTATATATTGGATTGTTTGTAATGTAAAGTATGTTGCGAATAATACAAGCTTCCTCCTACTTTCCCATGGACAAAGGCATATTGTCGAACCACGTAAATTCTTTGTGTTCTCTTTGTTCATTTTTTTTTAGCATTCATTATTCTTTGTTATTGTTAATGTAGAAATTTTGTGATTCCTGCTATGTTTAACAATAGGGTCTGAGATGCAATTATAACAAAACTTTATTGAGTTTTTTCATAAATGTATAGAATTATTGTGGTATTGGATGGAAAGTTATAATATACTTAAATCAAAAGATATTTGTAATTTTAGTTTATATAATATGCAAAAATAAGGTTTAATAGGTTTTTATCTTCAAGCATTGGTTGATCACATGCTCTTTTAGTGAATTCACAAAAAATGAGTTTGCAACTTGGGTAAAATTTTATGTGATTTATCTTTTCTATATCTTGTATTTTCTTTGCTTTTAATAATAGATTGGTGAGATGATTTTTCCTTCAATCCCTTTAAATATTTTCAAAAAGTTGCTTAGATGTGCCTACTTTGCAATGTTAGAATGATAACATGTAATAAAAATAAATTAATCTCATCTTGTAAGTAGAAAAAAGTATATTCAAAATAATTAGATGAAAATTAAAAGAATACTTCATAATAACAATTTATAATTTTATTTTATAACACAAAAATATATGAGATATAAAGTGAAATAGAGATCTAAACAAGAGACTCATTTTAGATCAATCATGAACAATCCAAATATGATAAGTGTCCATGGAGAGCTATGGTTGGGGCATAACATCATTTGCTTAAGAGCTTGATAATTCACCTTTAAGAAAAGAGAGTGACTTTCAATCAATCATTCCATGCCAACAATTCAAAGAAGACACATGTCCATGGGAGAGTGTAACGAAAAAAATTGTACAAAAGGTGAAATATGTTACCATTACTTGATAATTATATGCCACCTCAAGGGAGAAACCTCCTAATCCACTTCGTGGGGGACATAGGTATAATGATTTTCAAAAAATGTATGGATTATCAAGTTCTAAGATGTAATTATAGATAAAATTTACAATTTTTTAAATATGAGAGAGAGGTGTCACAAAAAGAGCGTGTATATATACATATAGATAAAGGAAGAGAGAAGAGGAGAGAGATTGATAGAGAGAGGAATAAAAAAGAGAGATAGAGAAAGAGAGAAATATACGAGATATAAAGTGAAATAGAGATAAAAACAAGAGACTCATTTTAGATCAGTCATTTTATGCCAACAATCCAAAGATGGCAAGCGTCTATAGAGGGCTATGGTCGGTGCATAAGATCATTTGTTTAAGGACTTGATTATACACCTTTAAGAAAAGAGAGTTACTTTTGATCAATCATTTCATGCCAACAATTCAAAGAAGACACATGTCCATGGGAGAGTGTAATGAAAAAATAGTACAAAAGAAAAAAGATGTTACAAACACTTGATCTCGATATTTAATATGCCACCTCAAGGGGGCAACCTCCCAATCCACTTCATAGGGGACACCTCTAATGATTTAAAAAACGTGTATGGATTATCATGTTTTAAGATGTAATTATAGCAAAACTTTACAAAGTTTCAAAAGTATACATATAGGTATTTGGGTCTCAGATGCAATTATAATAAACTTTACAAAGTTTTTCGTAATTGTATAGATGATTGTGGTATCAAATGCATCCTTAACTCAAAAGGTATTTGAAATTTTAGTTTATATATAAAATATGCAAAAAATAGCTTTAATAGGTTTTATCTTCAAGCATTGGTTGATCATAGGCTCTTTTAGTGAATTCACAAAAAATGAGTTTGCAACTTGGGTAAAATTTAATGTGATTTGTTGTTTATATATCTTATATTTTCTTTGCCTTTAGTAATACAATAGTGAGATGATTTTTCTTCAAATCCATTCAAATATTTTAAAACTTGCTTAGATGTACCTACATTTTGCAATGCTAGAATGATAAAATGTGATAAGAATAAATTACTCTCAACTTGTAAGTAAAAAAAATATAATCATAATAATTAGATGAAATTTAAAAAATAATTCAAAACAACAATTTATAATATAATTTTATAAAACAAAAATATTCAATTCTTATACAAATTAAAGAAATTAATTATTACCAATTCTCTCATATAAATAATTTACATTAAAAATATAACTGATAAAAACAAATAAATTTATTTATTAATATCCAATAACATAGCTTATTTACAGAATATATAGCGCGAAATGAATACTTCTGCAAACTTTTAAATATATAAAATTTAACTGATATAACAATAAATATTGATGCTATCATGCTATTTGATTGCAGTGCTGGTACTAGTAAATAGCCTATTTGCAGGACGCTTTTTGTTTCATTAGAGAAACAAAATTTTGGATGCTTGACCGATAGATTTGGCGATCGTTCCTGTTCAAGTGTGCACTAATCTTTTGAACGCCAGATCTGACGTGCCTGCCTTCCTCTTCCACCATTAATGTGCGAACAGTTTTACTGATGTCCTCCTTGGTAAAAGAACCATCCTCCTCATTTCCAATGTCCTCCACCCCAAACTTCAGTTCCTGAGCTATTAGCTTAGCATTTATGCCCTGTTCGTACTGTATTGGGAGAGTGACAATTGGCACACCAAACCTCAATCCTTCAGAAACTGAGTTCCACCCGCAATGAGTGAGGAACGCTCCCGCAGAAGAATGGGCGAGAATGTGCAACTGAGGCGCCCATTCCGTCACCAAAAGTCCTCTTCCTCGTGTGCGCCCCACAAAGCTGTGGGGCAAAGCGGCCGTCTGGTGGAGAAGAAGAAAGAGAAATGGAAGCTCACTCTCTTCTAAGTCCAGCGCCAAGGGAGCGAGCTCCTGTGGGGTGAGAATACATTCGCTGCCAAAGGAGACCACCACCACCGAACGGGGCTGCTGCGCGTCCAGCCAGACCAAGCAACGATCATCTGCCGGTGGTGGCGTTAAATCGGGCATCTGTATCCCCACGGGAAGCACGGGTCTACCGATGGTTCTTTGTAAATATTCTAAGTATTTGCCTTCTAATTCTACGCACGTATTGAAGGCTATCACCCAGCTACCTTTGAAACATATGTTCCATCGCTGTGCCATGCTAACGTGCCCTTCCTTCTTTTGGAATATATCCAGGTTCTTCTGGGCTACAAACGATGACTCGCGGAGGCGCGCTGAGGGGAAAGAAGGTGGCGTCACTGTCAGATCTGGGAATTCTGTGCTTTTATCTACGGTGGTGGCGTCTTGGGCTAGAAGCAAACCTGAACTGGCGGCAGACGTGATGATGAAAAATATGGTGGGAATGCCCAGTTTGGCGGCGATGCGAGATGTCCAATACTGTGTCATATCGTGGATTACAAAATCCGGTGAAATCCTTCCTAAAAGGGCTTCGAATGGCTTCTCCCACTCGTCCATGGGTTTGACAAGTAGCTGAAATGTACCCCCTTCCTTCAAATGTGCAGTTGACTCAACGCCTGCGGGTAGCCCGTCTACGGAGGGGAGTGGAAGCTCCAGAAGATCAATTTCTGGGGTGGGGTGTAGCTGCGATATCTGCTACCTAGTCTATCTGATATTGAGAGGACTGGAGAGGAAGGAAATCTTGAAACCGTGAGCACCCAATTTCCTGGCCAGCTCTAAGAAAGCTCTGATGTGTCTGTATGAAAGCCAAGGAACCATCAGAACATGGGGCTGCTGTATCTCTTCTTCCATAATACTGAAATCAAATTGCAAGTTTTCCATTGAAGACCGCTTGATCGCTTCTTTAAAAAGGTCTCAGAGGATCCGAGGTGATTATCCATTGGATGAAGGTCGACTATGAACCACACAAGTTACGAGTTGGTATATCGTACTCTTAACCATTATTTACCCGTCTAAATTGATTTTAAAATTGTTAGTCGCTAAATTCTACGATCAAAAAAACGTCTAAAAGGTCACATAAGCTAAGATAAGGTGTGCGATAACCTATGCGTCACCTTTTGTACCAATGTATGTTTATTTATAGTGAGGGGCGCTTTTTTTTTTTAATTTGAACAAAGCACGAGTATTAAGAATAGAAACTATCGTTGGGTAGGGGAAGCGTACCACTACTAGTTAGTATAGTTAAGTTCACGCATCTATAGATCTTACACAATACATTGAAATTCAACGATTGTTTTTTGGTCTTCTTTGTATACAATTTATTTGCTTCAATAAAAAAATTGGCTTGTGAGTAGTTAAAACACGTGTTGTAGAACCCTTAAGTGAGAAGTGGTAAAAAAAATAGGTCTTTTCAATGTGTCATTCACTATGTAACAACTACTTCACCACTACCCGTTCATTGGACAACCAATAAAAACTTAAAAAAATTCAAGGTGTTTTCAATGTGTTTTCATTGGAAATAGATATGTACTAATAGTTTTTTTTTTTTGTCAACTACACATTTAGTAGTGAACATTTATTGATGTAAGATGCAAATATTTATTGGCATAATTAAAACAATGTAATGACTAAAATGCAAATGGTTATTGGGGAGTCTGGTAAGCATGGAGTAAATAGCTATTGAAACTATGTTAGTAATTGGTGCTCTTCTCTTAGTTGAAAGAGACACAAATAAGTTGAAGGTCATTTAGTAACATAAATTATACATAAGGGTGTAAAATTATTTAAAATATAGTAATGTTTTATGAGGATTTAGTTAAATTTTGTTTTATTCATAGATTTAGTTATATAATTTTTAATTAAATCTATTGAGTATATTTTATAAGTAGTGATTTAAATGAATTTATTTCTTACGATCATAAATAGTTCATTAATGCTTATTGCATTGAGGTGATATTCAAAGAGATGAAGCATTGAGGCTTTTTAGAAAGTCACATGTCCTAATCTATAATTCAAATATGTTTAACCATATAATTTTTCCAAGGTCAAACCCACTTAACTTCCTACTACATTTGAAAAAAACTAGCAAGTGTTGTATTCTATGTAACATCTATTCTATAGCTCCTTTAGCTCATTTAAACACAGGTAAGATGAATATAAAAAATCAAGATGTATGTTGTGTTCAGATAAAAAGCAAACCTTCAGAGATACATACATAGTTTCATGACTATATGTTAGAGCAATTAACTCTTAGTTACATTGTTGTCTCCAACTTTCAGTTATGTCTTAACAACTCATGCAACTGCTGTTACCAACTGTTCAACTTGGAATCACATCTGTCATTACTTGCCTTAGTTTAAGCTAATTAATCGTAACTCTCAGTTGTTTCCTGATTTTCCTCCTAGGATTCTTCTCCTACGGGACTTTATATTTGTAAATCTATGCTTTAATAGATAAGCAACATCAATATAAAATTCGATTTCTGTAAATCTGTTCATTGTGCTTGATCTTTTATCTTCCTAGATCTACAGGAATTCTACATGGTATCAGAGCTTAGGGGGACTGGGGAGCTTAGGGGGAGATAAGACAAGTCTTACGTTGAACGAATTTGCTGCATTCACTGACTGCTTTATTCTCTGTTGTTGAACGATTTCCTCGATCCGCAGAACCAAAAGTGGCACAATTTGGCGGGACGCATTTTCTTCTGCATTTGAGGCAAGGCTTTGCATACATATGCTGGCAAATTGAAAAATCTCAGACGTCAATCTCTATTGTAACGAATTAACCTGTTTGTTTCAGGCGTTCACCCTCATAGAGGGGCATCGAATATGAGCATTTAGGGGCGTGTGGGTTGACAAAGATCCGTGGGAGATTTGGTTGTATAGACTCTCGGCATTTGATTCACGATTCCACTATGCAGGGCACCTGTTTGACCCAGGAATATCATGTGAAGGTTTTCTTTGCAGGTGTGATTACTTGTGTTTAAGGGGGCACAATTTACTTGGCGTATTCTTCTATAGAAGCCGAGTAAGCTTCCATTACGGGGCATCAAATCCCCTCAGCTTTTCCTTCATTAGAAGCCGCGAAAGCTTCGATCACGGGTGTTAGTTTTTGGGGTTCATAACCTACAATTTGCCATTCATTACCTGATTGGAGTCCCCTGTTTTGCTGATGCGACCCCCTGTTTTGACTGGTGTGATTCATTGATGTGTTTTCCTCTGTGGTATTGAATCCATCAAGTCGTGTTACCAAACCCACATTTTGTTTTATGCAAACTACATCAAATTTACTGCAGGCCCACATTTTGTCCAAGATCGCAGAGCTTCCATGCCACCCAAGCTTCCCATGGAGCCTGTTGAGCTCCTAGTGGAGAAAGGCGAAAGTTGTTGTTCATGGTGGGTGATCTACATTGGGAGAGACGAAATTAGAGGCCGCAATATGCAGTATGGAAGAGGCGCTTTATATCATCGGATCGATGATTTTTCTAGCCACAATTTATGATTCCTCATGCCATGAATTCTTTTTTTTTGAGAAGGTGTTTCAAATCCTACCACATTTTTCAAGATTTTCACCACAGAGACGTAGATGTAAATCTTTGTTTCTAGATGTATGTATGTTTCTTTCCTAATTTCTTTTTTGCATGTTCCTTATTTTCTTCCTTATTGATTCTTTAAAAATTGTACGTGTTTTTTGCAAACATCACATGATAAAGATCTAGGAAAATTTGGAGCTTTGTAAAAATTGAACTTATATAAAGTTCAATATGGGGGTTTCTATTTAAAGCATCTAGTTTAAGTTTCTGTCATTTTGCTTCTGAATAAACAAACTTAGAATATTAAAAGTTGTTAATTAACTGTCAAGTTCTGCATTGTTCCTCCAATAGGCATCCAAAAGTGTTCTTCTATTCTAAATTTCTATCTACATGAGATTCTAGAGTCACATCCTCGTGTGTTTCCAAAGTTTATTTCTAGCAGGGTACTACATGAACTTCCAAAGTCACATCTTTGTGTGCTTCTAGAGTTTCTTTCTAGTAGGACAATATTGAGCATTGGATAAACAATAGCATCATTCCTCCCTGAGGCATCTTTGTAGTTCTTCAATAGTTGCAATTTCCTTCATTAGTTTGATTAAATTGTTAGGATGTTTCCACCTGGAATTTCTCTTTTCCTCTTTGTTGATAGCCACATCGTTGTTGGCCCGCCATCTTCATCGCCTTTACAACTTGTTCTCTATCAGTCTTCATAGGATCTTGGACCGACATCATTGTTTTCTGACATGTGGACACATGAGCAATTTTCAGAGGCACACATAATCTAGATTCAAGGATTCCAAAATTACCCATTCTTTTGATTTGGCTTCTTCAATCACCAGTGGATCCTTTTCTTTATAAGGGGATAAATGTTGTTTGCAGGTAGTGGATCATATTTTGTCGTCAGCTTGATTTCATTATGCATGATTCATATCTTCTTCTATTATATTCTCTCTATATTTGTGGGGGGATTTTATATGTACATGGGTACCTAAAATGGCCTTGATGCCAGGACCCATTTTTATTGCCTATTTAGGCTTTTGTCTCGTTAGTTGGACTTAAGGGGGGTGTCAGAGCAATTAACTCTCAGTTACACTATTGTCTCCAACTTTTAGTTACATCCTAACAACTCATGCAATTGTTTTTACTAACTATTCAACTTGGAATCACATTTGTCATTACTTGCCTTAGTTTAAGCTAACTAATCAAAACTCTCAGTTGTTTCCTGTTTTTCCTCCTAGGATTCTTCTTCTATGGGGCTTTATATTTGTAAATCTATGCTTTGATAGATAAGCAATATCAACATAGAATTTGATTTCTATAAATCTATTCGCTATGCTTGATCTATTATCTTCCTAGATATGCAATATATATATATATATATATATATATATATATATATATATATTCTAACATGATGAAAATGAATGCTAGTGTGTCTTCTTCCAAAGCTGAATAGTAGCACTATAAACATAGATTTGGAGAGTATAAAAATTTAAAGTTTTAAGCTTATGTTATTCAGTTGGCACTCAAAAGTACATAAATACATACAGTTTCATGAACATAAACAAATAACCTGAATTTCAAACATTTATTAGAATTGGAAAATGTAAGAAGAATTTTACAAATATATACACAATTTCATAAAAATGTAAGTTGATGTGTTCATTTTAGTTGTAAGCAAAATGTCACAAATATATATACATTTTCATGAATATAAAAGGGGATTTTATGAATTAACCAAAAAGGTATTAATAAGGACACAATTTCTTGAATTTATAAAGGGGGTTTATAAGATTTAACCTACCAAAAAAAAGCTCTCATTTTATAACTTGTAAATAGACACTCCATGAATAAAGACATGGGTTTAATGAAATAAACCCAAAAAAGTAAGGGTATCGTGAAACAATAGAGAGTATTTGGTTGTCATATTGTAAGATGGAGATAGCAGACAACCAAGAGTGATGCATGATGATAATCCATAAAATTGATCAAAATGTTGTGTAAAATAATCCCCCAATCAAACAAATTCATGTATAGAAATGGGGGTCTTAAAATAAAATGAAAAAATATAAGGTTTGTGAATTATAATGCCTAATTGAGTGTATCACCATATCAAGTCAATGGTTTCATGATAATGAAACCCTATATGTTTTCACAATGATGCAAGAAAGATAGGAGTACTCAAGCAAAATAGATTCACAAGTACCATTCTATGCAAAATCAAAGGAGAAATGATAGGTTGGTGTTACCTCAAACCATGGAGAGTATCCAACAAGCATATCACATGATGGAGACAACAGTTGGCCAAGAATGAGACATGATAAGAAATGATGAAATCAGTCAAAAAAGTGTGTAAAATTATCCCATAACCAAACAACAATGAAACCCTTAACAATTTGCAAACTAATGCAAAAAAGACTAAATAAGTGGACCAAACTAGACTCATGAGTAACATTGTCTGCAATATGAAAAAAGAAATGCAAGATTGATGTTACCTAAAAGCATGGAGGGCATTTGATAAGCAACTCATGTGAGGGTTAGGTGTTGTGTAAGGAGAGCAACACAATACCAAAAGTGATGGAGGTAAAGAACCAAAATATCATAGGAAATATCATAGCAAATTGATAATTGTCAAGTCATACCTGCACTCAGAGTTCAATCAAATGGACTTGATTAATTCAAGTTTGAATTTTGTTCCCACTTAATATTTAAACAAAAACATTAAAATTTTGAATTGTAAACCATCGACGTTAATAGGTTCAACTGATTTCTATCCTTTATGTTTAGTCCATCCGATACGACATTTTCACAAAGCTAACAAATGTTGGTATTTTCCTCTTGTTGTCATGCCTAAAATATTCGCTAGAAAAATCGAACATTTTTTTTTTTAGGCAAGTATTAAGCTAGTTAACACTCTAAGGGCTTGAATGTAACACTAACATGAGCATGAATTGTGCACCTGAATGAAGTCGCTTCTAAATTAAGTGTAATAGTTAGCTATGCAATTCATTAATTATAAATTAGTCAATAAAATTTGTCACTAATAGATCTACAATTAATCTTCAATAATAATAATATCATTACCCCATAGACTAAGTAATTCTAATACTAATACTTAATCCTCATTTACACATTATTATACTATATTATTATTACTATTTGTATTGATTATATTCATATTTCTATGGTTATTAGCAATGTCATTTCACTCTTTCTAATAATAGTAAAATTTACCATATTGATAACCATACCAGTTAATTTAGCTCTTTTATAAATGATAATATTACCATTATTTTATTTTGATTAGCTCTCCCATCACAATCATGTTTCTCTATACTCCATGGTTAGATGTGGATAATAATAATATTAGGGTACAAGCTTAACAGTAATGTTGTTAATTAACCACACTCACAATAACATTAAATAAATACATTTAACCCTTAATAATAGTTACTAAGTTAATATCTGTAATTATTTTACCAACTAATAAATCTCCACTATTATAATTATATAGTTGATTTCATGTAGCGGATTATAACTTATAATATTTTATTATACTCTTTTAATTTAATTTATTTAATAATACAATACCAATATTTAATTGGTTGCAATATTATTTATTTTCCATGGCATTCACAATGGTAATTTCCAATAATATTTAAATTCACCTCTTAAGTAATTAATGGTTATAGTACTCTTTATTTCCCACAAGATTTACAATAATAATTTTCAATCATATTTAAATTTACCTTTTAAATAATTAGTGATTCTAATAATATTTTTTTTATGTTTAATTTTATTGTTCTCTTGAAATAATATTGTAATATATTCTAAGAACACATAATTAGTTTTGTATTAAACTCAATTTTATATTTATTAATACACACTCAACATTTGTATTGCTCTATTTATTATTATTCACTAAACCAAAAAATCATAACATTAACTGTTTACACCTACCAATTTAACATTCTATAATAACAGATTCCTTGATATAAATAGTTGCCAAACTCTGCCCACTAAAAAAAAGTAACAGGGGAGAGGGGCCAATAGTTGTGCACGCTAACTTCGCGCTTCTAATTATTCTACGTGGAAATTTCAAATCACTCCCAACTTTTTAGAGCAGCTTACTTGGCAAGTCCCTTACTTATAACTAAGGTTTCATAGCCACATCATCAAATATGATGCCACATCAGCATGTTTTTTTGTCAAGGTGTCCAAAAAGGCCCCCAAAAAAGTTGAGACCAATTCTCGTGCATTGACATCATTAGTAGTTGGCACTCATGTGGCATCACATGATTGGTCACTTTTTAGATCAAAGGAATACATTTTGTTTAATTATGGGTAGTCAAAGTACAACAATTAAGCATTATATGAACAATTATTGGGTATTATAATCACAATTGAGTGCATGACAATTGAACACAATTGGACCCTCTCCCCTAAAATAAATGATCGTAGTAATATTAGTATCGATCCCTAAACTGGCATTGGTATGTTTATTGTGCACAACTTCTAATTTTTACCTGGTCAATATTTTAACAATATATATTTTTTTTTATTTGTTTAATAATATAAATTTTTGGTTGCAGCTTGCAGCATTCAGAAGGTCTGCAGTTCACACTGGAGAGGAAAGGGGTTTTCTATTTTATTCTTTATTCTTTAACTATTCTGGCTGTAATGTAAAGATAATGTTTAAGCATTCTTTTGTACAGAAATATAAATGATTGTTAAGTACTTACAGTGTATACACAAAGAAACCCGGCCAATAAAATATATGTCTGATTTATAAGACTTGGAGGATTTTATTGCTGCTCATTTCCTCAACGATTTTTATTGTCATGCAACTGCATAATAATTCATGTGTTTTTTTTTTCTTGCATAACGGCTGTCTGCAGCATGACATAATATATATATTTTTGATGTTATTTATTTACGCCGAAGGCGTATCCTACTATGAACTGCACCAAACCAATTTTTTAAATCGACAGCTGAAGCCATCCTGGAGATGACTCTCCACACTCTGACCGTTCATCGCTTTTAAAACATGCCAGTCAACATCGAAGGCATTTAATAAGGTGTAAATTCATTCCAGTGAACTACAGGAATCCCTTCCGTTACGGGCAGCAGAAGGAGCTGTTCATTGCCGTCGAGGATATGTATCCTGGCCAGTTTATTTCCTGCGGTAAGAAGGGCAATCTACTGTGGGGAATGTCTTGCCTTTGAGATCTATTCCAGAGGGCATTGTGGTTTGCAACGTGGAGCAGCATGTTGGCGATCGTGGCTCCTTTGCCAAGGCGTCTGGAGATTATGCCATCGTTATCAGTCACAACCCCGATAATAGCAATTCCAGGGTAAAACTTCCATCTGGAGCTAAGAACATTGTGCCAAGTAGTTAATGAA
Source organism: Sequoia sempervirens (assembly GCA_007258455.2). Lineage (NCBI taxonomy): Eukaryota > Viridiplantae > Streptophyta > Pinopsida > Cupressales > Cupressaceae > Sequoia > Sequoia sempervirens. Next base: position 48,103 of record VDFB02229678.1, read on the forward strand.
TAACAAATTTGTCAGCAGTTTTGTTTTCCTTTTAATATTCTCTGCTAACAAAGGCCTCTGCAGACGGGGAATTGGAATTAGGGAAAAGAGCCTGGTGATTTGATTATGCAGATCTTAGAGAGGCAACAACAGAGTGAATTTTTTGTGAATTGAAGGCTACAGAGTGGGAGAGAAAATTGCTGTGAAAAGGTTGTTTTCAGGCTACGCCTATTTGAAGTGAACAAAGCTAAGTTTGGCAATCGACGGTGTGTGACTTTTGAGAGGGGACTGGAGACGAACAGAACAATCTGATCTGTTCATCAGCGAAATAAAAATTTAGTGCTTGCCAGCTAATCTGTTGACGATCCTTGCAATGTGAATGTCGCGTCAAAAATTTGTGGAACAAGGCACCCGCCACTTGTATTAACAGAGTCGCTCTGTAATCTAAACTCCCAAGTTTTCCTGTGATACTGATGAGTAACTGCCAAATTATCAACAACACGCTCGCACACAATCTCTTCACATAAAAAGTCCCCTGTTTCAATGTAAAATTGGAACTGACAAAAAAAAAATGGGGATTTACAATTCATGGAGAAAAAGCTGTTAGAAACCATCAGGACTAAAAAGGAAAGCAAAATTTGGGATTGCAGTTATAAATTTTGGTCAATGGAAAGCAAAAACTGGGCAGAGCTTTCCTGATTGGAGGTCCAGCTATTTTAGTGTTCGGGGAAGCATTTTTCTAACTGAGTAAAAAGGATGTTTGTGGCCTTCTTCAATTTGTCTTCATCATCGTTCTGCTCCGCCAAATCTAGTGTTCATAAAATATTATTTATTGTAATACTAGTCTGTAGCACCATCGTATAATTAGAACAAGTTATACAAAGCAGTGGACACGGCATTCCAACCTACTTATACTATGACATGCTTATGCCCTCCAAAAGTCTAAACAATATCTACTATGTGCTCCAAATCACAAGCCTCAAATGTATGTGCCATGCATAACAAACATACCTGCCACATCAACATTTCTTGCACCCAAACAAAAAAAATCTGCCTTCTTGAATACGAGCTTCTCCTGAGAACAAATATTTGTCCAGACTGACATTGGAAATATACTGTTAAATAAGGAGGATATGCTGAGAGAGTTCATTGGGGAATAGTGGAGAGAAACCTGTTGAACCTGTTAGTCAAAAGCAACTAGACTCAGTATGAAAAAGGAAATCTTTGAGGAGAGCATGGCCAGATCCCAAGAATAATGTAAAGACAAATGAATTACAATCAGAATGTCTCAGATTCAGATGAAGAGAAGGAAATTTCAACAGAGGATTAGAATAATTTGAAATAGTAATGCAACGATTGCAGGATACTCACCTCCCTGGTTCTCCGCCATAGGCATATATGCAAAAGGTGGAAGCATTGACAGGGCACGCGAACTATTTACCAGAATACACTCATTGCAGGAAATGCGCCTCCATTATCCCCTCCCCTCTTTCTCGTTTCCTCGTATTTAATATACATGCTAAAAAAATTGAACATAGTCAAAAACACGTGGATCGTTTGTTGTTCGCATGCAACTATGCGAGTATGGACGAGACACCTGAGCTGTTGGCAAGATGTGGAAGCCTAGTCAAGCCACAAATTTTTGTTATGTGAAGGACAAAGAATTCAAATCATGTTTTTTATCACTTACACTTTCCATTATGTTTTCCAGCAATTACACATTTCAATTCTCCAAAAAGTTTCTAAATTTAATTTCCACCAATTTTAAAATTAGTGATACTATATTTTACGTCATTGGACACCTACTCTGGTTTTGTCCTGGACGAGAAACTTTACGTAGTTGGAGGGTTTAAGGCCTGCCGCCGGCTGTGGATGACGTTGGAGAGTATAGCGCTGAGGTGTACGATCCGCGATTGGCAGGTGGACTTTGGTAGAGTCTATGTGGGTGGAGAGCCTTCAGTGGCGCGACTACCTCGAGGACCGGTGTCGGCCAGTTATGGCTGTGGTGGGGAATACGCTGTATGGTCTGGAAAGTGTACAACTCCAGCTCGTGCACTCATTTTTTTATATACGTAAACACCCTATACCATCCTCCGTGTAGTCAATATAAGACTACACATACACACATATCTCTATTGTGCTTGCACTCTCTGTCGCAGTCCTGCACCACATAGTTCTCTATGCATTAAAATGTCCTTAATTCTTACACATGTACACATTACTCCTTGTTGCATGCTCTGATTCAACGAAAGATATTTTTGCTTAAAATGTTGGTCGGAAAATCCCAGTGTCACTGACAGTCATAAGTCACACATAACGAAGATAGGAGCAGCCTGGTCGGAAACTGGTACCTAGGAAACTGCCAGTAGACAGCATTGATGTGATTTGTACTACTGGGTCCCACAAACGCTATATCCTAATACATAATTGACACGTGGACAACTGTACTTTGGACACACCGGTCATGCACCTCAGATATCAGATATCCTTTGTAAGTATATGAAGGTTTTCCTTGCTTTAGTGGGGTTGTGGGTCATTGTGAATGAGTTCTAATTTCTAATTTCTAATCATACACAATTGAAATGTATGCAAGAGAGAGAGGGGGGTTTAAAGGAGATAGAGGTAGAGGAAGATAGAGATGGAAATGGAGATTGAGATGGAGGAGGAGGAGAGGGATATGGAGAGAAAAATAGAGACAGATAAAGAGAGAGAGGAGAGAGGAATAGATAGAGATGGAAGATATAAATATAGAGGGAGAGAGAGAGATGTAGAGATGCAAAGATAGAGATAGGAAGTGATATATAGAGGTAGAGAGATGGAGATATAATGAGATAGAGATAAAGGGAGAGAGACAAATAGATATAGATATACATGTTTAGGAAGAGGAAGAGGGAGAGAGAAGGAGACAAATGGATGGATAGAGATGGTGACATGTCTAGAGATAGCAGGGAAGAAAGGAAGATATAGATAAAGATGAAGATAGTGGGAGGGAGGAAGAGGGAGACAAATATATATAGAGATGGAGAGAGATAGAGGGAGAGATAAAGAGATAAAGATATAAGGGAGGAAGATATATATATATGAGGGAGGAAGATATATAGATGGTGACATAGAGTGATAAAGAGATAGAGATATAAGGAGATATAGAGAAGGGGAGAGGGAGAGAGAGATAAAGAGATAGACAAATAGAGATGAGCATTGTGCATTTTTTATTTGTTCGTCGAGTGGAAGAGTTCATTTTTATTTCCAAATCCCCTATCAACGAAAACATGGTTACAGAGCTTATACAGTGATGAATCTTTGTTAGTTGAGTTGGCATGGGAGAACAACTAACGAAGGTGCTATGAAAGCTTTAGCAGGTTTTAGAGAGGAGGGTGCATTGTATATTCTCAACAAGATGTGGAGAAAAATCAAGTATATTATACTTCAGAAGATTGCACATGAGCCCATTCCTGAGAGTAGCAATGAATCCCCAACTTCCATTAGCCTTAGCAGGATAGATTCGACGATCAAATGAATCTTACTCATTCATCATTTCTCGCCATTTTTTTGGTTGTTTTTCACCATTTTTTGCTGCTTTCCTGCCACTATTAGTTTCCGCTCCACTCTTCCTTGTTGTTATTACCCTTTCACTTCTCCAATTTGGTGACCTACAAGGTGAAAAGAAGGTTTCGATGAGGATTTTAAGTATGCTTATTAAAATGTAAATTATGGCCAAAATCCTAATAATAAACATATTTAGGTTTTAACATTATGACATCCTTTAGCGTAAGTATATATTAACATAATTAATATATAATGTATATTTTATATAATAAAAAATTATATAAAACTATTAAATACATATATAAAATTATTATAATTAATAATTAATATTTAATAATTAATAATTAATAATTATTATATTTTATATAATATACAATATAATTAATATATTATATAATAGATTAGATGATATATAATATTATTATATTTATGAAAAAAATAGAAAAAAAATTATCCTAATTGACCTTCCACACTTCCTCGGCGTACCCATTGCACACTCTTAACATAAATAGCGCTTATCAATGGTGTCTCTCACTAGAATCTGCTTACATCCAGAATCTGCTTACATTACTTGGATTCTCTATGCTTGAAGACATGAGGCTCATGCTTCGCAACCTTTGCTACCTTTCTCCCTGCCTATGCTAAAAGGGGGCTTTTGGAACACGGTATGGACATCTATCAAAGCATGAAAGATGATGAATTTAGTTCGATGTTGTAGTTGCAACTGCCTTGGTAGACATGTATACAAAATATGGAAGCATAGACAAGGCACATAAAGTGTTTGACAAGATGCCTCAAATAGATGTGGTCTTGTGGACTGCAATGCTTGCAGGATATGCATTTGAGGACATCTCTATACTCAGCTTATGTTTTTCTTTATCTTATCACTCTATATTTGTTGATGTTCAATCACTCGCATCAGTTTCAAAATCACCATTTACATATACGAACATAAGCTACATGTACTTTTATTGCATTGTTTGGTTCACGAATACAAACACACACTCAAGTACATATGTACTTTTAATAGCAATCAGAATTCCCTCTCATTTTTAAATAACAATGATTTTACATTCTACACTACTCACAAAATTGTTGAATAATGCATTTATATGGGCACTTTATATCTATAGCAACACTTGGGCAAGAAGAACCAATTGAATCAACATCAACTACCATAAAGCGGCTAATAATAGCTAAAACCCTAATTACAGGGGTGTGTTTTTTTTTCCCATTACCCTGTGTAGCGAATCTGTAAGCTCAAATACCGTGGCATCATCCAACGATTTTTGTTTCCTGTGTTACCATAATCAAGTACAGTTAGAGTGTTACATTCTTCAAATTCTTCTTTGTCAATTGGATCTGAGTTGAAATAAGATGGAGAAAGAAGCAGCGAAGGTAGTGAAATGGCCGCCATGAGAAGTACAAGGCATTAGAGATAGAAGGCAGATATAAATGTATGAATATGTCGGTGCCGTGTATAATCAATAATTTGTATTTCAATGGACAGTGTTGCCCAAGGTTCTTCTAGGGAATCATGGAAGCAAAATCTCATATGATAAATCAGGCTCTGGATAATGACAAGAGTAATTTACTGGAAAAATGCATAAATCTAGACTGTAAGGGCAGCGAAGATGAGTACCTCTGTGAATACCTCTGGTAATTTACTTTACCACCGCCAGGTCTTCGAAGCTTAGAAATTCATTTTCTTTGGGATTGATCCAAGCTCTTTTTCCCATTGACGGTTTAGATTGTATGCCAAGCAATGCAAGACAATTGTAGTAATCCTGCCACTCCACTTTGCATAGTAGTTTTTTGTTTAAATTCAAAACCGGCGCATTGTCTGATGATCCATGACAGTACAGGTAGCAGGTAGTAGGCGGCGGTGAGAAAAGGAAAGGAAGAACAATGAACGATGGGGATGAATAGAATTGTCTCCAGGATGACTTCAACCGTAGATAGCAAAAATCAGCAAGTATAAAGCCAGATGCCACAACCTTTTCAAGCATTCACCAAAATGGGAGCTTTAGAACAAGGTATTCAATCAATCAAAGGATAAAGGAAAAGGACTTTGTTAGATGTATAAAGCTTACTGGAATGAGGGCTTTGGTTGGATATTATCGTTGGGAATGCTCGAGTAGACATATATGGAAAATTGAAAATTTGGAAGCATAAACAAGGCACGTAAATTGTTTGACAAAAACACATCAAAGAAATGTATTCTTAGGGAATGCAATGTTTGTGGGATGGATTTTACAAGGATGCTCTCAAAATATTTGAATTAATGAAGAACTTTCGAACCTGTCCTGACACCATAAGCTTTTCTTGTGTTATATGTGCATGCAACCATGCAGGTTTACTAAACTCAATCAAATGAACAACATCTGTATAAACTCCCATCTGGTTTACATTGAACATTTTAAACTCAATTACTTTTGCCTACTTCATGTGGGTTATGTGAATCATTCTTTTAAAATTATATTAAATGGATATAATTATTCAACATTCTTGGGAATCTTGAACATACAAGAGTACATTCCTCTTTCTTAATATTGTTTTCACTATTAGTGTGCAATGGCTACACCAAAGAAGTGTGAAAGGTCAACTAAGATAAAATTTGGTCTATTTTTTGCATACATTTGGAGTACATGAGGTCCATTGGTAGGCCATTTAGTAAATGGTTTTGTTTGTGCAATAATGATCTCAATGGAGAAGTCATAGCTTCAAATAAACTTTGCATCCACTTACATGGATCCAAACATGATTGAAATAAAACTTCTAAATCAAGGAGATAATTGGTCTCCATTACCAAAAGAATCATGTTATGTTTGCAATAAGGAGAGAGGGAGAGAGAGAAGGAGAGGTAGGGATGGAAAGGAGAGATAGAGGGGGGAGAGCGAGAGAGAGAGAGAGGATATAAATATATAGAGGGATAGAGAGGGAGATAGATGGATCTAAACAGGGAGAGCGAGAGAGAGAGAGAGAGGATATAAATATATAGAGGGATAGATGGAGATAAATATTTAGTAAGGTTGATCCATTTCAAACAATATAAATATTCTAACCAAAAATTCGGCGTACCCAATTGCACACAAAAAGTGCAGTAGCTAGTTTATTTTATTTCCTACTTTGAAGATAGCGATATTTGCAACAAACATATCTATGTATATTTTTTTTGGTCAACAAATATTTACGGTAGAAATATTTTTTTTTCTTTTGTTTCACAATTGGAGGTGCTGCACCTCGGGGCTCAACTCCTCTCATTTTTTTTGGTTTGTTTATTTATTTTAATTTCTTTAAATATTTTTTTTTAATATTTATTATTATATATACAATATAATAAAAGGTATATAATATATATCTAGTATGAAAATAGATAAAATAGATAAATAAATAACAACAATAATAAATACATATGCATTAAAATTTTGAATTTATTTATTTTCAAGTGATTTAGATTCACGAGAAATTGATAACTTTACAGATTTTTATCAACCCTCATTTGGAAAAAAGGTGGGGGTCAATTTATATCGTTATTTCAAATATCCTATTTACCTTCTACTAAACTTCACTCAAATTACCTATGTTGTAAATTTTAATGGAAAACCTATTTCTTTTCTTAAATGCAAGGAGATAGACAATTATATTAATTTCATACTTTCATAGTATTTAAAATCCCCCCTCCCCTTTTTTTTTGTTCACGCCTTAAAACCAAACAAATACATAATTGTTAATAAAAAGAAATACAAGTTTAGATCTAGCTCTTCCTTACATATACATAAACTAATATACATCTCCCCTACTTGAACATTCATTCATTCCATAATACCCCACTTTCTTTCTTTTTTAACTTTTAGACTACCATGTGTATTTTCATTTCCTTTTACAATAAAAGGAGTTAAATTAGACTTCATATGCAACTTGCAGTATCATTATTAGAACCCAGTTTATTACATAGGCTTATTTCCTTTTTTTTTGCCATCAAGAGCAAGTCACATCATTTTCTTTTCAAACCGGATTACAAAGCTCATCATTTTTATTCATGTTAAACAAAACAATAGCTTTCCATATTACATCTAATTTTAGGAAATACATTGAATGACACACGATTGAATAAGGCTTTATCTTTTCATTTCTTCATTGAAAGCTATGAAACCCATCTTTTTGAGTCTTACAATATTACCATAATATATGATGAAGCAAATAATTTACAAACTCATGAACAAGGTCTTGTTCTCCACCCTACCGTAATGGTGTCATGGAGCCTCATGGGCTCTAGCCATACCCCCTAGCAAGGAATTCTTTAAGCTCCACGATGATAAATGGAGTCTTTTCTCATTTTTTTCAAAAGGCTAGAACTAGCATAACACCAATTTCATGCATCTAGGTTCTCTACTTCCCATTTTCAACCATCATCCCTACATAATGTCATCTTCTTGCAACCAATAACAAGGGTAAATGGAAAAAAGGAAGAACTTATCTCTTTTCTTTTAGATGAAGGGACTGAGCTCTTATATCCATCTTTCCTCTCCTAGCCAAGCCATCTTGATCACAATCTTTTCAAAGAGGGAGGACTTCTCTTCTCTTCTCATCCTTTCTTCTATTTCAACTAGTGTTCTCCAAAAAGGAGAAGTGGGTAACACCCTACTCCTCCTTCCTCTCCAAGATATATAGGAGTTTTAACTTGCAACATTTTGGATGGGGAGGTGTGGAGTGCACCTACCTCCATCAATGAGAGTCTTTTCCTTATTAAAGAGGAACATGTACTTAGACAACCCCTCTTATCATACCACCCCATCCTCTCCTCAAAACTCGTCACTCATCATAATGAGGACTTTTAGAGGTAAAATCATGTCCTAGGTGCACTATTGCATGCCCAATTGACCCCTACCACTATGGTATAGACCCTAGGGGTTTTAATTTTGCATCCCAACCAAGGAAATTGACCAACAACCCATTTTAAAAGCTCATTTAGGTTCCTATCCGAATTTTGACTTGGATGATGGTTTCTAAACCTCAACCCCAACTTACATCTCATATAAATTATCCTCTTTTTTTTTCACATCAACCCTCACCACCCTACTCTACAATCATATTAACTTTATATCTTTCCAAGCCTTGAAAGGGGCCACATTCATAACCACAAGAAGCTGTCATTTGCTCTACTTAACGATTTTTTTTCCTTCTCATATTGGCACTCTACTTTCCTGCACATTACCAGTGCAATCATAAGAACAATCTCTTATCATATTAAATTGATAGCTAAATTAAGATTTAATTGTACAACATTTTCATTTATAATTTTAATTCATATTCCCATTTACGATTCCATAACACCTTCATGACAGTGACAATGAAACAAATATCTAGGAGAAATACAAGAATATGGTCACCCAATCACATTATTTATTATCCATAGTGCATCTCACCATCTATTTATGGAAACATATTAAAAAATAGATTTAACATTAATCAATATGCAAGCGGGGGTCTTACACTTGCGAATAGCTGAGACATTCCTCTACAGTTGCATCTTGCCAACATTGGAGGAGACAAATGTATTATAAGCGGTAGAACTACCTAGAATGGTCTTGGTTTCTATTCTCTTGTAATTTTTCTCATTCTTATTAAAATTTAAGAAAATTTTATGGTCAAAAGTATCTACAAGGTTTTAAAATCGATCCAATCCTTATATACTGTGGAATGGTAATGGGTTTTGGATTAGGTTCTCTATCAACAATCAATCATTATGAATGTCTTCCATCATTATTTTTTAGAACAATTCATTGATTAAAAAAATTTCAACATGCACTATGTATTAAAAAATGAAGGAGATGAATTAAAAGACATATCAAAGATTTGTATTCCAAGGTCAACTCTACTTGGATCTACTTCCCATAGTCTAGATCTATATTCAACTTGAACATTGAATAACTAGGGGGTGATAACGCATATTAGCTAGCAATACAACGAGATCATATAATGCATAAAGAGAATCAAATATATAAACCATTTTTTATACACTCTAGAAAACCTATAATATGATAATTTGTTACATCTCTTGTAATTTTCATGTACAAAGTAGGTATTTATACAAGAAAGTCCCCAAATAAGATGCAAGTATATACTAGCAAGCTTCCAATGCATATGGACACATTGCATATGTGGATAGGATGATGATAGATACTAAACCCATATGACACCAATTGAATTATTATTTAACATAATTCAACTATTTTGTCATGTGTTGTTTGCATAGAGTGCTAGTTGTATGATTGTGTCTATTTTTACAAAGGCCATAGATGTCACATGCACATAAAAACATAATAAGTGGTTGTTTATGTTCCATTTGTTCATGCATGCATGTAGTTTTATTAGACACTAGCATGTGTATCCTTTTGTAAGGCTTCAAGATGCATGTGTGTAGTGTTGCATGATTGTGTGCATGAGAATTTTATTTAAAGATGTGAGGGTAGTAAATTACACATAAGTTTAAAAGTATTATATTGTGCATATTGGGAAAGGATACATGTGTTGATAAACATTCTAAAGAGGATGTATGAGGCTATATTGAAATCATTTGTTCCCTCTTAATTAGAATAATATGCATTTCATCAATAGTAATTTAAGGAAGGGTGAAGCCACAATAGTGGTTTACAATTTGATGGAGGAAGGAAAACTGAGAAAAAATGACCCCATGGAAAAAAAAGTGATTTTGGGGGTTCGTACGAACCTAGAAGTTCGACCAAATGAAAAAGGGGTTCGATTGAACCTAGGTTCAAGCGAACCCCTTAAACTTTTTTCTGCCAAAAAACAAAAACAAATGCATATGAAAGGGGTTCGAGCGAACCCCCTTGAAGAGGTTCATTTGAACCTAGGTTTGAGCAAACCATGGTTCGAATGAACCCCTAGGGGTTTGCTCGAAGCCCCCTAAATCCTCATCCCCTCCCTGAGACACAAAAAACCTAAAAATTGGCATTTTGAAGCTTGTGTTGAGGATGAAAATGGAGGAATCTTCAAAAACCCATTTGGAATTAGGTAGTCCTCAGAACGAGCTATCCAAAAAATATAATTTTAATATGTTTTTGTTTTATTATGTATTTTTTTTTTAGTTTTATTAAACATAAGTTTTTCATCAAAAACGAAGGTCTCTACTCTGCACATGTGGAAAAATAGCAGATTATCAAAAAAGAAAAGAAAAATATGAGTGCACTAGATATTGAAGTCCTTGATCCAACAAAAAAAATAAAAATGAATTTCCATATAAACAAAAAAAGTTATGCGTTATACGGTCGCGCTATGTCTGAATAGTAATTGGTTTGACTTCGAAACTTGATTATAGAAAAAATATTCAATAAAAATTTGTCTAACCAAGTGGAAGCACTAGATACCAGAGTTACAAATCTAAATTTGAATGAATTAGAATTTTATCCTTCATGGAAAAAAAGTTATGTGTTATATGATGCGCGTCACTTTTTTAAAATGTTGTTTTATGAAAAAAACTAGTTTTCATGGGAGATGGAAAAATAAGTGCAATCTAATTCCAAAAATTTTGAAAAAAATATTTTTAGAATCTACAGAAAAAATGTGACGAGACTCTAGTTTACATCATCTTCAAATTCTTCACAGTTTAGCTGCTATAGGTACTCGAATGTGAAGATTTAGTTAAAAATAATAATTTCAGTGTCTAGTTTGGCCAAAATTGTAAACCAGTATTGTGGGATCACCTGGAAAGTATGTGAATATTTTCTAAAGAGTGTACCAATTATTTTTATTTGTATATTATCTAGTCTAGATTTCCTAAATGAGTTTTATGGGAATTGTGGCTAATATTAGTGGTAATGGTGTCAATGTTGTCCCTTGATTTTATTTTTGAATGTTTTACTTTTTATTTTTTAAGATGTTTGATAGTGGTGAAATATGATAAAGAGAGGAAATATGGCTTAAGGAGTTCCATGTTAAATATCAAGCATAAATTCAAGTATTTAGGGAGGTCAAGAATAGAGGCATTTTCACTAGCTTTTGGAGAATGGCTTACATAAGGATCATAGTACAAAGGCTTAGTACTTTGATGTGGTCCCTTATATATCAAGTTTCTTTTGAATATAAAACCAAATTTGTCATGACCAGCATAAAATATGTGAGGCTTATGGTGAATTTTGTGTCAATTTATATATTTCTATTATTAGAATGTAAGAATCCATTGAACCTCTTGGTACAAACACTTTATGTTCTAAAAATATTTATGTGCCTTGTCAATTTTTTGTTCATGAGTGTCTAACTCCCTTGGTGGATGGTCATGTGTGGGAGGATGTGTTACTAAATGTCTTAGGTTGGAACCCAAGACATGTCTACAAAGAACTATGCCATGTAGAACTATGAATAACTACATTTAAGTCATGTTGTATGTAGAGGATGTTATCATCCTAAGTGTGTGGTTGCACAACATACTATACATGAAATAGATGTAGAAGAATGTATTTGATCTCTTCCATTTGGTTGCTTATCTACAAATGAAAGCTTATATATTAATTCCTTTATGTATTTATCATGGTCCACAATGTGTACCAAAAGTAAAAAAATCATGGGTCATAGTCATAAATAATGGATGTTGGTAAGCCAAAATAGACTCAAACATGACTGAAGAAAAGACATAAGAGATTTATCATGGTGAGATTTTTTATGCATGCAATATGATGGCCATCATGGAGAACCCATCAACCATAATGAATATTTACTCATTTCAATGATTTGTTGTAGGTATTATGTTCAAGAAATCCATGCTAATGGATTCTTATGGTTATGTTAGAATTTCAAGAGTGGTGTAGATTCCAAACTTCCTATTTTTAGGCTTTGTAATTTTTGAAGGAATGTAGGATTTAATATGATGCTCAACACCTCCACACATGTGAGGCTAGTAGAATTTTTATTGAATCACTACCTATTGAAGCACTTCTTACCTCTATAATATTAATTGGTGAAGGCAATTGGAAAATTTACTTTACCTTCTTTGGATCCATCTTCAAACCATTTGGTGAGATTAAAATTTTTAAATATACCAATTATATATTCATGAAACTAAAAAAATTATTCTTGGTATTGATATACTCACATTGCATGGGATCTAATGTGGCTTGTGTAATAAGATACTTTTGTATTTGGAATTTAGCATAACGTTGTCTTCATTCTTAGATGCATTATAATAATCTTGCCTAAATATCTTTGATGTTATAAACTCTAAATTTTATACAAATGTAAGGTGGTAATATTGTTATGTATTTAAGAACCTTTTGTTGCTAGAAAGTATCCTCATGTAGGTACATAGAGTTGTTAGCTCATTGGTGTAGTATTTAATAAAATATTACAGTTTATAATAATTCATATACTCATAATCATAACACCCTATGCTTTCCAACCTCCAATTATGCATAGATATTATGATTGTAATGAAATAATTTTATTATTTAGAGAGTACAAATTTAATGAAATACACCTTCAAAATTTACCATGACTATTATTTAGAGTAAAATTTGTGTTTCGATTTCCTCATATGATGGAAAAATAAGTGCACAAAATAATTGCAGGTTGGAAAAACACAATGGGTTGTGAGTTATTTCATTGTGTTTTTTCAAAGCTCAAGGGTGGAGAGCTCAAGGAGGAGTTGTCAGTGGGGGGATATATAAAACTAACCAAATTGACCCAAGGAGTGACTACCCAATTGGGTTGTTATGTGTAGAAGGTTTTACAATAGTATGAGGGTTGCAAGTTTCATAACACCAAGTGTTTTCCAACTTCCAATTATACCTAGGCAATATGACTGTAATAAAAACCTTTTGTTATTTAGAAAAAATGAAATGGAAGCCACCTTTCAAATTTACCACAACTATTAGTTAGAGTGAAAATTGTATTTCATTTTCTTCATATGATCAAGAAAAATAAATGCACAATATAATTGGGGGTTGGAAAACACAATGTTGGTTATCAATTTGTTCATTTTGCTTGTTTAAAGCTCAAGGGAGAAGAGGTTGAGGAGGATTTGTAGGTGGGGCATAAACAAAAGTAACAAAATTGAGCTAAGGGGTAACTAACCATTACAATATTTACATGTAGAGGGTTTTACAACAGTATGTGGCTTGTAGGTTTCATAACATCCCATGTTTTCCAACCTCTAATTTTATAAAATAGTAAGAATGTAATGAAATTCACCTTCAAAATTTATAAAAATTCTTAGTTACTGTAAAAATTATGTTTCAATTTCTTCATATGTTCAAAAAATAAATACATAATATAATTGCAAATTGGAAAACATGGTGGGTTTTGAGTAGATGGTTTGTAAGAAGATTCCTAAACAAAATGCTTTTAGAGTAGATTCCTTTTTTATTTCATACATTCTATTACTTGTTGCTCCAATTGGCATCGACAAGATCTCAATAGGCTTCATGTTTAAAACTTTATCTTGCATAATGAGAAAATACGTGTTGTTGATATTGAGTTGCATAGAATGAAAAGGGTTTTGTACACATAAGGTTTGTGCAAAGTGGCCAATGATCTGGCACTTATTTATCCCCCCCACAACAATTATCTTGGCAACATAATATAATGCACCTTCAAAATTTACAACAACTCTTAGTTAGATTAAAAATATATTTCAATTTCTTAACATGATTGAGAAAAAATGCTAAAAATATTTACAAGTTGTAAAACACATGGGTTTTTAGTTATTTCATTTTGTACCTTCAAAGATAAGTGGTGAAGATTAAGGGGAGTATTTCTAGGTGGGAGATACATAAAACTAACCAAATTTAGTTGAGGGATGACTAACCAATTGGGTTGTTGCATGTTTAGGATCTTAAAACTGTATGTGGGTTCCAAGGTTTCATAATACCTAGTGTACTATAGCCTACAATTTTACACAATAGTATGGATCTAATTAAAACCTTTAGTTATTTAAATAGTATGAATCTAATGTAAGGTACCTTCAAAATTTATAACAATTGTTAGTAATAGTAAAATTGCATTTCAATTTCTTTAGATTATTGAAAAATAAATGCACAAAATAATTGCATCATGAAAAACACAATGTGGGTTATTTGTTATTTCATTCTATATGTTCAAAGCTAAATAATGGAGAGAATAGGGAGGAGTTTCATTTTTGGGATGCATAAAACTAACCAAATTGAGCTCAGGGGTGACTAACCAATTGGGTTGTTAGGTGTTTATGGTTTTAAAATAGTATGTGGGTTGCAAGTTTCATAACACCTAGTGTTTTCCAACCTATAATTTTACATAATATTATGAATGTAATAAAAAAAAATGTTATTTACATAGTAATAATGCAATGAAAGTGACCTTCAAAATATATCACAACTGTTAGAGTAAAAATTGCATTTTAATTTCTTCATATAATTGGAGATAAATGCACAAAATACTGGTAGGTTGGAAAACACAATGGGTTGTAGGTTATTTAATTGTGCTTGCTCATATTTGAAGGGTGGAGAGCTCAGGGAGGAGGTGGGGGATACATAAAAATATCCAAATTGGCATGAGTGGTGACTAACCAACTAGGTTGTTATGTGTAGAGGGTTTTACAACAGTATGTGGGTTGCAGGTTTCATAACACCTAGTGTTTTCCAACCTCCGGTTTTAGAAAATAGTATTAATTTAATTAAAACCTTTTTTTATTTACACAGCATGATGTAATGAAATTCACCTTCAAAATTTACCTTTAATGTAGTTTAAACTTGTATATGTTGTACAACACATTTGACTTTTGATCTATCAAAATTCTTTACAAGATCATTGCAAGTAAATTGAACATTTCCTAATTGAGCGTTGAGGTGCCTAATATTAGCCTTCAACTTCTGAACTACCTCAAATCCTTTCAAACACTCTTTTTCTAATGTCTCCATGCACCCTTCTTCATAAGCAACACCTTCTATTATTGTCTTTATTTTCTCAACTTCATGTCTTTTAGATTGCAACTCTCTCTCTACAACATCAACCTCCTTTTATTTTGATGATAAAATATTCCTCTTGTCTTTTGCTTCCTTTTTCAAGTGGTTAATTTTAGTCTTTTTTTGCTTTGGTACAGTTTCAACACTTCCAACTATTTCCTTTTCATGAACAAGTTGATCATCAACACACTTTTCCTCATCCCTACTGCTCTTACCTGTTAACACCTCTTAATATTAATTTTCATGATCTTCTAACTTCTTTTTCATATGTTTTACTTGAAGCTTTAGATCAGCTACTCCCTCATCACCCATTAGGACAACAACATCCCTTTTCTTGGATAGTGTTTTCAATGCCTTGAATACTTTTATGTAGCTTTGCAACCTCTTTTTCATCTACTTCTCAAGAGAAGGAAGAATCTTTTAAGTTACAAGATCATGATAAGGAATAGCAAGGGGTGTTAATAGGGTAAGAGAAATGTAGACGAGGAAAAATATATCGATGATCAACTTGTAGATGCAAAAACAATAGTTGGAATTGTTGAAACTATAGTAGAACAACAAAAGACTCAAATTAACCACTTAGAATAGGAAGTAAAAAATAAGAAGATTTTATAATCAAAAGAAAAAAAGGTTAATACTCTAAGTAATAGTTGTGGTAAGTTTTGAAAGTTCCTTTTATTACATTCATAGGGTATGTGTAGGATCATGATGGGCCAAAAAGTGGTGATATGATGGGTATGTGTAGGGTATGTAGCTAGCGACTTTTTTTTTTACCCAAAATTGATTAAACAAAAAAAGGTTTTTAAAGGAGATGCTCAGCTTTCCACCAATATAAATTATGCTTTACTTTTAATTTAATAAATAATTATTCATTTTCTATTTGAATTACGATTAAAGTCTTGAATGACACACCGATTCAAAAACATCTATAGCTTTGAAATGGTATCACATTTTTTAATCCAAAACATGTGTCACATTCTATGCTTCACATATTATAAGATTAAAAAAAAATGAATTTCATGAATTTTTGACCAAGTTAAGGTGGTCAGACATACGAGTTTTTATATTTTTAAAAGTTCTAATAAAAATTCATAATTAATTATTTACTTGGAAAAAACAAAAAATATGCATCACATCAGGATGAGAGTCCTCTACTTATATCTAAAATCTTATAAGAAAATATTATCATTTTATTGTGGTTAGGGTGGTTAGACAGACACCTACTTATTTTTTCCCCGAAATTTAAGTACTACTGCATTGAAATTTCAAATTTTCACCAAATAGATTATTTTAAAATAAACCTAGTAGTTTAGAAACTACATTCAATTTGCTACAGATTCTATTCTTACATATTTTTGAAATAATATAGATAACTTATAAATTCAAATTTTTATGTCAAGTTGCCTAACTCTAATTTTTCTAATTTTTTCGCCACTTAAGGGCCTGCTTTTTCCATGATGATCTTGGACATATCCCGTACTCTCTAAATAAGAAAAGGTTTTCATTGCAACAATTACAGGTTGGAAAATACTGGGTGTTATGAAACTTGCAACCCACATATTACTATGAAACCCTCTACACATAACAACCCATGGTTAGTCACCCTCAAGTCAATTTTATTATTTGTATGTATTCTCCTCCTAAAAATCCTCCTCAAGATCTCCACCCTTGAGCTTAGAAAGAGTAGAATGCAATCACTCACAACCCACTATATTTTCCAATCTATGATTATTTTATAGTGCATTTCTTTTTCCATCATATGAGGAATTTGAAGCACAATTTTTACTCTAAGTTACAATTGTGGTAAATTTTGAAAATTCCTTTCATTACATTTGTACTCTCTAAATAAGAAAATGTTTTCATTAAAACAATTGCAGGTTGGAAAACACTACGTTTTTTGAAACTTGCAACCCACATATTATTGTAAAATCCTCTACACATAACAACCCAATTGGTTAGTCACCCTACAGGTCAATTTGATTAGTTTTATGTATCCCCCACCTAGAAATCCTCTCCAAGCTCTCCACCCTTGAGCTTAGAACAAGAAGAATGCAATCACTCACAATCCACTTTGTTTTCCAACCTATAATTATGTATCTATCTCTCAACTTGTCAAGAGAAAGAAGAATATCTTTAGTCAATACATTATCTATTTCATTCACTTTGGTCTACTTCTTTTCATGTATTTTTGGGTCCCTATGTAACATAATCCATTTTGGGTCCCTATGTCCCACAATCCACTAACACATATCCCCCTCCTACTAATTCCATTTTGGGTCCTTCTATCCCTCCCACCCTACCACTCCCTATCTCCCCCCTACCCCCCCCCCCTCTCTCTCCCCCCCTAGAGTATGTTTCTTTCTATCCTTCATCCTAGTGTAAGCTGTTGGAAGAATAAATAAGAAGCCTCTAGTGTATTTTCATTGATTCCAACATTGGTTGGTAACAATTTTTTCAATCCAGAAAAACTATGTTCTATTATTTTGATTTGGTAATTTGGTCCGAAAATGCTCCCAGTAATAGATCACTCCATTAGATTTTAATATGATGACAATACTATTAGTGGCATCTCTACATGAGTTTTCAATGGTTTTTGTTGAAAGGAATGAAAGATATGGATGATAGTGTCCGACTTATAGTATTTTGCTCAGTAATTGTGCAAATGGTATGAGTTTTCTTCTGGCCGACACAGATAAGTGGTATGCACTTTTTTGGCGATTTAAAGAGTCCCTTATTAGGTCTAGGCCAACCTAATTCGTGCTTTGCACATTTTTTTATGAGAAGGTGTTCTGGGTTGAGCTGACAAGCTACATTTATAATTAAGTATGTGTACATCTAACTAGATTGACCTAATTGATGTATGAAGTTGTAATAGTGTATATATATGAAACATCCTTTTGTATTTAAGGTGATATAGGTGGGTATGTGTGTGTATAGTGTGTGACATGTAGAAAAGTAATAAGCAGTGATGTGTGACTATTGTGGGAAGTTGTATCCACTTGATGTATTTATTGTGTACCTATAAATCGATACAAGATTTTGTATTCTAGAGCCTAATTGGAACTGAACTCAGCACATAGAAGGTGTATTTCATTAGTTCATCATTTTGGCAATGAGCCACACTCCTTTTTGTATTTACTTCAAGCTGTGAGCCTTTCAAGGATAGTGAGTCTTGGCAGTCTGCCCTGTAATATCTTATAATTGGTTATAACATATTGTGAGCTAATCCTCATCATGGATTTTCCTATTTTGGGTTTTTCACGTAAAATCCTAGTGTTCATTTGTTATGTGGTGTTATGCTTCCTTTCATGTTCTTTTTTATACTTCACAACTAGATATTTTTTAATTATTGAATGGTTAGCAATTAAATGGTTTAGTAGAATACTAATTCACCCCCCCTCTCAATATTCTGGGTGTTCAAAAATTGGTATCAAAGCTTGGTTCCTTTTGAAAAGATTAACAACTTAAGAAAGATCTTAAAGTTTGAACATGTGGCTGACACAAAGTATCCTATTCCTTCAGAAGCCGAGATCTCTACAAGTAAACAACTCCATACTGCTCTTGAAGACCTCAAAAAAGTGAAAATGAGAAAGAAATTTTGAAGGAAAACTTAATTGAAGCAATGAACACATCACAAAGTTAAGAGAGAAAATCAAGAAGTTCAAAGAAAGACATAAAGAAGTCAGTGATCAATTGAAGAAAGCAAATGAAGAAATCACTGGACTAAAGGTGCAAATGGACTAAAAGAAAATAATTGAAGAATGTTAGAAAGTTGAAATACAAATCTAGACTGACGAGTGTACAAAGCTTGAGCAAGTGGTAACCCTAAGATCTGACTTGGAGAAAGCAAGAGCCATGAAGAAAAATTAAAAACAAGTACTACAATGCTTGATAAGTTGATCACATTTCAGAAACATGCAAAGGATAAAGGTGGTTTAGGACTTGAAGAAGGACAAAGTTCAAAGGCGAATAATATTCCCAACAATGATAATCAAAGGAAGACTCAAGGCAATAATAAATAGTTCAAGAAGTCAAGAAGCTATACCAGAAGAAATCCTATCTAACAACCAAATGCACAAAGGTACCCATCCTTTAATAGTATTTTTTTTCATGCAATAAATTTGGTCATAGGAAAATAGAATGTAGAAGTAGAATAAATCAGAATTTTGGATTCTTTGTTGGACAATGTTTTTCTTGTAAAAAGTTTGGACATAGAGCTACTGAATGCAAAAGTTAGCTAATGATGAATAAATTTAATACTGGTAGAATTGCTCAATCTTTTCAAGGCTATTGCTATAAATGTTATGCTTTTGGACATAAAGCTAACCAATGTAGATCAAGGATAAATTAAAATCAATTTAGTCAAAGAAAGGAACTTGTGTGCTACACTTGCAACAAACTAGGGCATATCTTAAAATTCTCTAGAAGCAAAATTGGGAAGAAACCTGAATCAAAACAAAAGAACAAACCTGTGAACAAAGTGGATCCTATTAAAGTGAGAAAATAAATGTAGAATATTTGGAAGAAAAAGGAAGAACCTAAGAATAAGGATGAATCAAATACATTTGTACCTACAGTTGGTGTGGATACTTCTTCTAAAAATTGAATCCAATAGTGGTTTTAGGGGGAGCAGCTATAGAGAAATCTATTGAACCCTCGATATGAGTGGTGTCAAGCAGTGACAAAAATATGTGATGTAGAATGACATATTGAAAGTTGTGAAAAATGATGTGGTAATTAAGCTAACTGGTGCTGCATATGATGGAAGGGAATTGGCAACAAATCCCATTACAAACCTGACCATGAGGTACACTACTATTATGATTGGTTAGAAAATATACTTTGCAAATCAAGGAAATTTGGTGTCAGCTACAACAATTCACTTTGCACATGAAATGGTGGTTAATGGAAGGGACTATAACTTGTGTGAGTTGCTCCAGTAACAACTTATGGATAACTTGAACTAAAATAAAAAAAAAGAAATATCCTCTTAAGTTTGGATCATTGGTGGTTTGTCTATTATTTTACTTCTTGAGAGAGCTACATGGAAAGAAGAACATTATATGGGATCACAACAGACTAGTATCACATCAAATTTTTGAACATATGCATAGTCTTGTCGACTACAAAGTACAAGCTAATGCTCTCATTGCATTCTTTGCAATTTTTTAGAATAATATGCATGAGCAAGATAGAGTTTCAAGAAGCTTAGTGAAGAAGTATGCAAAGGATATAACCTTTCTTGTGTCTACTAATGAATGTCTTATTGAAGCAATAGAACTGAGGACTTTGTGGATAGCTCCTCTTGGATATAAAATTGAGGAACAAGTAGCTGAAGAACTTATTGAAGTATTGTTGAATAGTCTTAAGGATCCTACTCAGCCCCGACATGGTACTTATGTAGAGAAGTATGTTGAAGTGCATATGGATACTTCAACACCGCAAAGGACCAAAATTGTAAATAAAATGGCTGATGAATTCTTTCAAATGCATTCAATGTCTAAGGAAGATGTTGATAAGATGAGGGAACTTGCAAAAGAGAAAAGGGATAGATCATTTGATGTCCCCTATGGGCCTAGGAGATCAAGAAGAGTAGCTTCCACCACTCCCTCTACATTACCAACAACTCCTGGTGCAACTACTGCAACAAAAGGAAAGTAGGTAGTGTGTGCAGTTTCCCTACAACATTTAACATAACTACCTCCTCCGAATGTGGCACTAGAGCCTCTAAGAAGAGGAATGTACCCCCTATTGTACCACCTACTGCTCCTAAAAAGAGATTAAAGAAAAAGGCTAATAGGAAAAGGAACATAAGTGATGCGATATAGGAAGAAATTGAACTTGGTATAGAAGAAGAGAAACAACTAAAAATGAATAGAAGAAACAACACCTTCATAAGCAATGAAGAAAGTGACAACAAAGACAAAGTTGAAGTCTTATCTAATGATGAAGAGAGAGAAGATGAAATGGAAGCTTTTAGAATACATGTGAAGAAATATGAAGGCACATTAGGACCTATGGAGGACATGCTTAACTCTCCTCTGATAAGTGATCGTTAACATCTAAAGTTGGCAGCTTTAGTGAATAATATGGTGAGTTTGAGAATTTTCTAGCTACTGCTAGATCATTTGATGAAGATGATAAAAAGGATAAGGAAACAATTATAAATTCTTTTGTTCAATACATGATTATCTTTAATGAGTCTATGGAATCTATAAGGAAGAAGGTGATTGATAATGTGTGGGAAGCATTAGTTCATAGAAGGCATGAATTTGTAACCATTGAAGACCAATTCAAATATGATTCCTTGAACACATATGGTTCCTCCTTGTTTGAGGAAGATGTTGCTTCCCTACTAAATCCCAATTGTTTAGGTTCAAGTAGAGAGTCACTAGGTCTTAATGACTAAAGAGAAGAAAAGTATTGAAATTTTGCTGACAAGAAACACTTGATACAGTTAGAAAAATGGTGAAGAATTAAGAGATGAAAACTAGTTCTTAATCTCATACAACTCAAGCATAAGAGCCTATCAATATTATAGATACAAAATAGCATCCTATTATGGAAAATGTTGGTGAAACGCATGTTGTTTCAGAGAGATCTATTCATGTGAATGATATAGAGGAAATAAGTAGTAAACATTTTGAAGATCAACAAAAACATGACACTGGTAGTAATCCAAGAGAACATAATGAAGATACCAGAAATAAAGAAGAAAAAGAAAAGAATGAAAGTGAAGGAAATAAATGTGAAAAGGAAGATGATGGTAGAGATGATAAAGACAAGAAGGAAGAAGAAAATAAAGATAGGGCTTCAAAAAAATCCTCCAAAAAAGAAGGGGAAAAGAGAGAATAATAGAAGGAAGATATAGCTCGGTTGGAAGAAGTGAACAAGAGTTGTCAAAGGTTGTTGATCCTTCAAATCCTCCTGAAGAATCATCTATAAATATTCTTACTTGGGCTTGTTGGCAAGAACATCAGAGATCTAGCCTATGCTTCCACCCCAACTAATTCAAATCCCTTCACAAATAGGGTATATGGATCTAAGAAAGATATATCAGCTGAAAGAGTTAAAATCTATGGTACTTTTCTCAACTTTGGTATAGAAGAAATGATTGAAAATTATCAGAAAGGAACTGAGACAATAAATGATGTTATTAAGGCTTTACCAGAGGCTGTACCCAGTGCTACTATTGATAACTCCTTAACCCCTGTTGAGAACTTGAAGCTTCTAGTTGATTCAATCAAATGAATACTCCTCTGATCTTAAGCTGCAAACTAAGAAAGAGGAAGAAACAATAATTTTTAAGAAAGGCTAATTGAACTACAGGATAGATGTGCAATTTTACATAGCAAAGTGATACAAATTTTGAAAGAAATCAAGAACTATGAAGAGGAAGCACAAATATTGTTTATATACTGCATGTAGTGGCTTGATGCCACTCGAGGCATCAAATATTTAATGGACTCAATAGAGTCTCAACTAGAGCATTCATCTAGAGCCTACAAAATTTTAGATGACAGAAGTTATACCAGGCTTAGACTTCTATTGCAAATTTACAGAACAAGTTCTTCACTTTACAAAAGAAAAAATAGGATGCAATAATGTAGTTTTGTAAGCTCGGAGATCTAGTTATGTCTAGACATTTTCTTATTTCATATGCTTTAGTGAATGCAAAAAAACTTGATAAGATAAAACTTAACCCATCCACTTCGGAAGAAGGAGAAGAATGTTTGGTTGAACTAGAATCACTACACAAAACATTTGTTAGAGAAAAATGCATTTGGGATGAAGGAAAACCAGATTGGGAAGCTATTCTCAAGGAATTGGATGGTACCCATAATTCTAGTTAAATGTTTTCTACATTTTATTTTTGTTCTATTTTTTAGTCTTTCATCAGGATTCCCTTTTTCCTTGATGTCAAATGGGGAGAATATGTGTGGAAAGTATAACTTTGGTTTTTTTCGTGGAGAATTTTTGCTTAGTCTATACAATTGAAAGGGAGAGTAAAGTCAACTTTTGGTTGTAAAGTTATTTTTTTGGAGATTCAAATTTTTCCACATGTTGCCATCAATGACAAAGGGGGATATTGTTGGAAGAATGAAGAAGCCTCTAGGGTGTTTTCGGGTGTGTGCAAGAAGTTCAGTCCATTTTTTGGCCAAAAAGTGGAAGTGTTTTCCCTGATTTTCAGTATTTGACACATTTGACCTTAAAATTTGAAGCACTTAGAGATGAAATCTTTAAAAAAGTCACTAAACATAAAATGTAGTGCTCGGAGTCTAGTTTCCAAATATGTAATTTATTACAATACCCAGATTGTACAAATTGAGTTTCAATAGGCATTTCAAAAAACCACTGTTTAAAAGTCATTTTTTTTTACCATACCATGCACGTGTACGACATCCATATTTTGACTTAAATTATCGTATTTTTCTAAATCCTTTTGGGAAAAGTTTTATGACTCACTGAACCTTGCTCTTGATATTTTTTTGTAATTTTTTATTGAATATTTTTTTTTGTTAATTTTTTAATTAGGCGATTTGTCGTTTTGAAAAATCGTCATGTACGACATGCATAAGATGACCTAAACTTATCATTTTTTGATTTTTTTTTAAATTGAAAAGAATTGTGAAGTTTTTCTCGTGCAATCCATTTAAAAAAATGTTATGTTGATCAAAAGTTATTAAAATAGTAAAAAACTCGAATATTTAAAGTTTATGGACCAATTTTATTAGAAATTAATTGAAAAATAGAAAAAATAATTCAATTGCAAAACAAATTACATATTTAGAATCTGCATTGTTTGATCTAAAATGGGTTTTAATTTCGTCAGAAATTTTTTGAAAAAAGGTCGTCAACCATATGTCCAAAGTTGATATTTTTCTTTGACATTGTTAGGGCCTTCAATTTGCAGGTCAAACTAGGTTGAAGGCTTAGGTTCAGACTTCCAAAGCTTTTCCCGAACCGAAAACCTTGGAAAAAACCCGCCCACGATGCAAAATGAAATTCAAATTTAAAAAAACGGGATCCTGATTATAAAATGGGATCCCGTTTAGTAATAAACGGGATCCCGTGCTATAATCGGGATCCCGTTTCCATTTCGACCGTTGTAAAGGTAACGAGATCCCATTTATAAGATGGGATCCCGTTGCCTTTACAACGGCTCCCACACTCAATTTTAGTGAACGGGATCCCAATTATAGAGCGGGATCCCGTTTATTAGTAAACGGGATCCCGTTTGGTAATCGGGATCCCATTTAATTATAAGCGGGATCCCGTTTTATAGACGGGATCCCGTTTATATTATTTAAAAACACTGTGCACAATTACTGTCAAGTCTGCAACTTTGTAACTTCACATGTACGGCCGAGAGCACTAAAAATCAATTATTTTTCATAAGTTATTGTATTTATAGGTGGTCAATTTGATTTTTTGTTGATTTTATCAAAGGGAGCATGATCTACACCATTTTTGAAGTGAAATTTGCAATATGGATTGAATTTTTCAAAGGAAGCATGAAGAAAACAATTTTTAAAGTGGAATTGTGGTAGTTTTCTATTTGTTTTGAGGAACACAAGAGGAAGAATTTTTCCATAATAGGTATTCAACTTCCAATTTGGATTCAATATTTTGAAGTATTTCACTATTAACATTCATTTGTGCTTGAGAATTTTATAATTATGGGAGATAAATTTCGTAATAAGAGAAGAAAGCCATTGACTCCTCAAGAAGTTGAAGCAAATAAAGAAAAAGAGAGACAAAGACAAAGAGAAAGAAGAATGAGAATAAAATCAATGAGCGGTGGAGCAACCAATTCAACAACTTGAAGATGAAAACATTGAAGATACCATAGTTGTAGATGAAGCTAATTTGCAAGGAGTCAATTTGGAGAAGAATATGATTATACAAACAAGTCCTACTATGTCTTCAAATCCCTCTTTGAATGCTATGGAGAATGTTTCAATATACACAAATCCAGGTCGTCTTCAAATCCACATGTTAGTGAAATGGTAAATTTGTTTGTAGAAGATTTACAAGATGCTAGATATAATGATGTTGACATTGACTATATTCAAAGAGATGAAACTTTTATAGAATTTATGTTGAAAACAAAAAATAAAAATCTTTTGTTGCAAATGAAAATCAAAATGATCATTTTCTTGAAAATGAAAAAAAAATCTGTATTTTTGATGAAAATGAAAATGAAAATGAAAACCGCTTTGTTGATGAAAATGAAGATAAAAATGTAAATGAAAATGAAGATGAAGATGAAAATGAAGATGAAAACCGCTTTTGTTGATGAAAATGAAAATGAAAATGGTGAAAATTGTTTTGTTGATGAAAATGAAGATGAAAATCTAGAACGTGATGTTGAATTTAATGAAAATACTTTTTTAAAATTGGAAGTGGTGTCTTTGATAATCTTCTTGGTCAAATTTCTTGGAGGCAAATAAGAACACATGTGAATAGAATATACACCCAATTCTTTTATCGTAAAAAATTTGCATTTCAATGTCAACTAATGATGCAATTGATGAGAATGCAAAAAATGAGGAAAGTAATGAAAAGGTTAGGCTTTTATGTTAAACCAAAAAGAAAAGATCAATCATTAAAACATGCTATGTCTATTGTTGCTAGTGCCATTCAATCTATTGGCAAAAATAGTCAATCTAAAGATAAAAACACAGCAAGAAGAGCTATAACTACTGCTATAGTCAATAAAACAACTTTGAATAAAAGAATGGTAAGCAATATTAGTGAAGTTTTAAAAATGCATCCTAAAAAATTACTAAGAGCAGGAAAAAGAAGAGAAAGTATAGAAAATGATCCTATCAATCAATGTTGGAGTTTTAGTGGACGCATCACCGGCTCGGAGCATAAAATTGAGTGTTGAAATTAAATATTTGATTGAAAACATGGCATGATAAGGCAATACTAGGGTTTCATCTAATGCTAGAGATGTTTTAAAATTATATGGGGTCCAGTCCACATACCTCACCCAAAACAATCTATTAGATACAACACAAACCTACCTTCATGAAAAATTTTGTAGCGATTCAAATGTTACCTCGGGTAATATTAAAATAATGTTAGTCTTTTGAAAATGTAAACCCCGGTATGTAAAATTAATACAATGAATATCTTAATGTAAAATACATGTTCAATTTCGCTATTTTTATGATGTTTTTCGATATATAATGCGAAACTTGCATTCTAAATAACATGATTATACAGATTGTGGTATTGATATGCCACCTAAAGCAATAAGAGAGTTTATTTCAGGTTTATTTTGTGAAAAATCTAATGATAGATTATTTTATTTAAGTTCTTGTATTTCTCGACAATGCATTAACTACGGAAATCTTTCATTTTTAAGAAATTGTTTGCATGAAAGTGTTGATCATGATTTTGGACAACAATTAGTAGACGCCAAAAGATTTAGGAATGTTCACTATTCTTTAAAAGATGGAAAAATAGGAAAGCGTTGTGATTTAGTTACAGAAAAAGTTAGTGTGCATGCATTTATGAGTGAATTTAATAATAAAATTGTACCAAAATATGTTATGCACTCTGAACATGCTCGATGGCTTGATGGACAATTTCGCGCATGTAGAAACACATTTCCAATTGGTACTATACTTTCAGTGGTTGATTTTGCAGAGAATTATACTCTCACTCCGCAAGAGGAAATTCAATCTCAATATTATAATTTTGTGCAAGTAGCTATGTTTGTCCATATTGTTTATAGACATACAGATGATAGCACTGAGGATGATAGAAAAGTTTTGAGGGAGTATCATTTTTATTTGAGTGACAATCGGTTACACTCATCAGAGTTTGTTCAATATTGTTTTAGTATATCTTATAGAAATTTAAGAGAAAGAGGAATCCATATGAAAGAGCACTTCATATGGTCAAATAATTGTACTAAGGCCCAAAATGCTAGAATGTTCTATTATTAAGTAGGGTTCACAAGGAACTTAATGTCCAACACATATGGAGTTTTTGAAGCTAGGCATGGTAAAGGAGAACATGATGGAGTCAAAGTAGGTCAAAAGAATTCTCATAGAGAATAATTAAAATTTGGAGGATTCAGTAAAATTTAAAAATGCACATGAGATTGTGGATTGGTGTAATAGAAGATTATCTGCACCTGGTTTGAGTGATTACTCTATAGTTCATCGATTCTTTGGTTGGTGGAAGAAGAAAACATTGTATCTAGAGTTGATTGTGAGACAATTAGTGGATCTACTAAATGGCATTCATTTAGGAGTGTGACAGCAAGCACATGGACTATTTGGACAAGGGAGCTTGCATGTTTTTGCCATTTTTGTATCTCAAGAAATTGGGAAGCTTGTGAAAATACAGAATGGGTTGAACAGTGGCAGCAAAGATCGTTGACACCTGTAGAAGCACATAATCAATATAAAAAGAACTATTGAAGAAAATGATCAATTACTTCAGACCAAGATTATGATCGTGGTTTCAGACCTTGTACAAGGCTGGGTAATTTTAATTTAATTTATTTCATTTTATTTTGCTTTATTAAGTTATTTTTTAATACTAAATTAGTTATATGGATATGCACAAGCTATTAAATCGAATTTTGTTGGTAGGACATGTGTATGCAGTTATTGCACCTAAGGGGAATGAAGAGCAAATAGAATATTGGTTGGCTCGTTGTGTGGAAACTAAACATAAGTTGTTAACACCCTGAGAAGATGATGATGGCTTTATTATCCAACGTGCAATTTGATCCCCTTAAGACACTCCTCCTTAAGAAAAATTTGATAACAAGTTTTAGATCCTTAAGCAATTTTTAGAACAAGTCTTTGATCCCCTTAAGTAAATTTTGAGAAGTTATTCGATGGTGGTTTTGAACATGTTTTCCAATAGGACGGTGGTTGTTGTTGGCACCTGGCTTCGAAAATATTTGAGGAGAAAGAATGGTCTACCTACATTCAAAGACTATGAAACACATAAAAGATTATGCATTATTCACATTTGGTGGTGGCAACAAATATAAAACTAGAGCGGTATCATGGAAGACCTTCAAAAAAATTGCTATGGTCAATTTCTATGGAAGAGCATGAGGCAATCATAGATGCATTGCAAAAAAGAGAGGATGCAGATGGTACAATGGACTAAGTAAATACAGGTAAATATAGTTTGGGTTTTATTTTGTCCTTTTAAATACATTAAATACATGTTTCGACATTGGTCAAGTG
Organism: Sequoia sempervirens; assembly: GCA_007258455.2. Lineage (NCBI taxonomy): Eukaryota > Viridiplantae > Streptophyta > Pinopsida > Cupressales > Cupressaceae > Sequoia > Sequoia sempervirens. The sequence goes on from VDFB02229678.1 coordinate 76,811, forward strand.
TGTTATTAGTTGAAATTGATTTAAATTGTTCTTTTATATATCCTTATGGCATAATCACAAAAAGGATCTAGTCCATACAAATTCAACCTAGACAACATGGAATACTTGGTAAAAAAAGGTAATTATTAGTTAAATTATATTTAAATACATGATTTGATTACATATTGATATTGCTTGGACATTAATAATTAAAATTGATTTATTGTCATTTTTGTATCCTTAAGCCATCATTGCATTGATCTCATACTTTTGTTGGAGAGCAGGATTCCTCAGATTCAACCCCTAATACTTTTAAATGCGTGTACTTGAGTTCTGTACATATAGATAGTTTTATATAAATTAAAATATGTATGTTTTGATGATTTCATTGATATTGCTTGTACCTTTTTGATATCAGGTGGTGGGAAGACCTACTACATTCTAGCCACGAGTTTGAGATGTTCTTGAGATGGCATATCCAAATTTTGTAAACATCATTTTGAGATGACATATATGTACATACATACAAAATTAAACATACTCTATGTACTTCTATGTATCAAATCAATATTCTATATATTTAGGTGTATTATGACCCCTTAAGACATCCCCTTAAGACGTTCTATTATGACCCTTTTAGACATCCCCTTAATTAACATGTTCTATTATGACCCCTTTAGACATCCCTTTAAGACCCCTTAAGACATCCCCTTAATTAACACGTTCTATTATGACCCCTTTAGACATCCCCTTACGACATCCCCTTAATTAACACACATCTCTATTATGACCCCTTTAGACATCCCCTTAAGACATATTAACCCCTTAAGACATCCCTTAAGATGTTCTATTATGACCTCTTTTAGACATCCCCTTAATTAACATGTTCTATTATGACCCCTTTGTGACATCCCCTAAGACCCCTTAATACATCCCCACTAACACGCTTCTATTATGACCCCTTTAGACATCCCCTTAAGACATATTATAACCCCCTTAAGACATCCCCATCAATGCTCTATTATGACCTTTAGACATCCCCTTAAGACATATATTCTA
>VDFB02229678.1:77948-96144 GCA_007258455.2 Sequoia sempervirens
GTGGCCCTCATCATCATTGCAAGGGATGGGAAGGATTTTTTCTGAAATTAGTTGGTGTTGTTGAGGTTTTGGTGCTCCTTTAGGTGCTAAGCATACTAAAAGTAAATTTTCTTCATTCATCCCCATGTTGGATGGTTATTTTTGTGTAAAGCCTTATTTTTAATATCTCTTGTACTCTCTTTAACATCTATTGGCCTTCCAAAGTTGAGGATAAACCATGAATCTTGATCCAAAATTCATTTTTCCTTCATATTATGACTAATGATAAGTACATAATTCCAATTGTTATTTCAACTCATTCTTACCTAGATTAAATACAAAATTTCCAAGCTATTTCATATTCCTTGGCCTTAAACTAAATTTTAAAACTCTACAAGGAAATTTGATCTTATTAAAATCATCTATGAGAATGGGGACTTTACATAGAAAAGTAGACTAATTGGCTTCACTAATATTATATAAAGATTTTTTTTTTTTAATATACTACAAATTGGCTTATTATCATACACCACTTAGAATCTTCTATATGTCCCATCTCAATATTTTTATTGTTGTCTAGTTCTTCTCTCCATAAGTGAAGATTGAACTTTTCAGTGATGCTCCTTCAATTATGAAATAATGTGGTTTATTATTAATAATGGTATGGACCTTGTTCAAACTCTAGTATGTTCTACTTATTAGAATATGGTTAAAAGTGACAAAATTATGAAACTTATTCAAACTTGGTGGTCAAGTGTCATTGTTCTAAGAGGATATAATACATTATACTTCTCAAAGAAGTTAAGTTTCCTAAAAACACAAGTGAAGGAGTGAAATTTGAATTCTCTCAAGAATATTTTTCAAGAAAGGGAATTAAATTGAGATGGAATCTAATTCTAAACTAGAAGATAATTTCTCATGTTATGAACTCCAATAAAATACATCACGAAGAAAGAGTTAATGGAATGACATGCTAATGTCCTTACCAAAGAGGAAATTTATTAGAAATATATGGGTAAACCCACAAAAGTGGTTTAAAATTTGAATGAGGAAGGAAAACTTGTAAATAATGACCCCATGCCAAAAATTTTGATTCTGGGGTTTCAAACAAACTAGTTGGTTCAAATGAACCAAAAAAGGGTTCACTCGAACCAGGGTTCGAGATAACCCATTTAATGCATGCACAAGAAAATGACAAATGAAAACCCCTTTTGGGAAGGGGGTTTGAGCAAACCCTTATGGGTTCGCTAGAACCCCCCTTTGCCCTCATTCTCCCCCTCAGGCACTTTGAAAGTCCATATTTTTATGCTTCGAAGCTCGAGTTGAGGATGAAAATGGAGGAGACTTCACAAACCCAACTGGAACCAGGTAGTCCTCGAAATGAGCTATCCAACGACTATAATTTTAATATTTTTTGGTTTTATTATGTATTTTTTTAAGTTTTATTAAACATAGGTTTTTCACTGAAAACCAAACTCTCTGTTTTACACATGTGGAAAAATAGAAGCTTATATTTTTTTTAAAAAAAAATATGAGTGCACTAGATATTGAAGTCTTTGATTCAACAAAAAAAAAAATTGATACATACAAAAAAAGTCACATGTTATATGGTCGCACTATGTCTGAATTGTAATTGGTTTGACTTTGAAACTTGATTAAAGAAAAATAATTCATTAAAATAATATATAACCAAGTGGAAGCACTAGATATTGGAGTTACAAATCTAAATTTGAAAGATTTAGAATTTTATCCTTCATGGAAAAAAAATTGTGTTATACAGTGAGTGTCACTTTTTAAAAATGATGTTTTATGAAAAAAACTAGTTTTTGAGGGAGATGAAAAAAGAAGTGCAATCTAATTCCAATTTTTTTAAAAAAAATATATTTAGAATCTATAGATAAAATGTCACAAAACTCTAGTTTGCATCATCTTCAAATTCCTTACGGTTTAGCCGCTATAGGTGCTCGAAAGTGAAAATTTAGTTAAAAATAATAATTTCAGTGTCCAGTTTGGCCAAAAATTGTAAACCACTATTGTGGGATCACCCCTAAGTGAAGAGAAAGCTAGCTAGAAGTCGGGGATTATAATTCCAAATTATTTCACAATGTGCCTAAAATTTAGACTCCAAATAGAATCAGTTCAATAGAATCAGCATAAGGAAATATTTTAAATAAGATGGAAGATATTCAAGATGATATTTTATCATTATTTACACCCTATTTTTTGGCATTATATAGGGATTTCAATATTCTAAATATGCAAATCCTTATTTACAATATCCCTTGATTGGTCTTTATAGAGGATAAGTTGGATCTCATGTCACCTATCATAGGGAGGGAGGTCAAAGATATAACATTTTAATTTCACCCAAATAAAATTACTAGCTCAGATGGGTTTTTGAGATACTTCCACCAAAAATATTGGGATTATTGGATAGTATCTACATATCATGATGGAGGATTCTTGCAAATCTTAAAGGAAACTCAAATGCATTAGTAACACCAATATTGGTCACATTTTAAAGAAATTATCATGTAAATATTTTAATAATTTTTGTCCCATTTCCTATGAAATATTATGAACAAAGTCATTTCAAAAGTTATTGCATATAGACTTTAATTGGTGCTCCAAAAACTAGTTACACTAAAAAAAAATTAATGTACTCCTAAGAAGACTATTAGCATTATAATATAATATTATAATGGGTGCTAGCAAGAAGTTGAGTCCACCTTTTGGCCAAAAAGTGGAAGTGTTTTCCCTGATTTTCAAAATTTGACACATTTGACCTTAAAATTTGAAGCATGTAGAGATGTAATCTTCAAAAAATTTAGTAATCATGAAATGTAGTACTCGAAGTATAGTTTCCAAATATGTAATTTATTTCAATACCTAGATGGTACAAATTGAGTTTCAATAGGAATTTCTAAAAACCACTGTTTAAAATTCACTTTTTTTTTTACCATACGATGCACGTGTATGACATACATATTTTGACCTAAATTATCATATTTTTCTAAATAATTTTGGGAAAAGATTTGTGACTCACTGAAGCATGTTTTCAATATTTTTGTATTTTTTTATTGAATATATTTTTTTTTGTTAAATTTTTATTAGCCATATTTGTTGTTTTGAAAAATCATTGTGTATGACACGCATAAGATGACCTAAACTTATCATTTTTTTATTTTTTTTTTAAATTGAAAAGAATTGTCTGAAGTGCGTTCTTGTGCAATTCGTTTTATAAAAAAATATTTTAATAAAAAGTTATTAAAATAGTAAAAAACCCTGATATTTCAAGTTTATGGACCAATTTCATTAGAAATTAATTAAAAAATAGAAAAAATAGCCCAATTGTAAAAAAAATTACATATTTAGAATCTGCACAGCCTCATCTATAATGGGTTTTAATTTCATAAAACAATTCTACAAAAAAATATTTAGATATATGCCCAAAGTCACTATTTTCTTGTGACATTGTCAAGACCTTCAACTTGCAAGTCAAACCAATGCCAAAGCTTAGGTTCGGATCCCCAAGCCTTTTCTCAAACTGAAAAACAAAGCAAAAATTCAACCAAAAAATCAAATTTTAAAAAATGAGATCCCATTTCATAAAAAATATTTTTTTATGATTTTAAGAAATAGGATCCCGTTTTCAAAATGGGATCCTATTTTCAAAACGGGATCCCATTTTCAAAACAGGATCCTGCTTTTAAAAAAATGAGATCCCATTTTTTTAAAAGCGGGATCTCGTTTTAGAAAGAGATCCCGTTTTAGAACGGGATCCTGTTTTGTTGAAGCTGATTTCAAATTTTTTTCTAAGGCATAAACTTCCACGTTTTGTGGACTCATCTTCTTGCATTTACCCTAATAAAGCTATCCATTCTATTTTTACTTCAAATAAAAAATTATATGATCATCAATATTGATATTAGAAAAGAATGTGACGGAGTGAGTTGGCTTTATTATGAGGATACTAGAAAAAAATGGCTTCACACAATCATGGTTGGAATAAATCTTCATGTATATCTCTACTACATATTTTTAAATTATAATAAAGGTTAACCCATGTGGCTTTTTGCAGGTCTTAAGATGATTGTGGAAAGGTGACCTTTAATCTACTTTCCTCTTTCTGCCAATGGTAGAGGCACTTGGGTGGGTTACCAAAAATAGCTAACAATAAGACTTTTGGGGTTGCATATTGATTGTGAGATATGTTCCCTAGCTCATGCACTAGTAATTTATGGAGGAAACAAATCTATATGGGAAATCCTATTTGGATGAATTTGAGTTAATCAATAGAACCCTAAATATATACATTATGGTAGTTGGGAAAATTATCAATAACGGTAAATATTTTGTTTTTCCACACTTGAAGAGAATTAAAAAGGAAGACCACGACCCACATAGGCTTCAATATTAGTGATATCTTAGGCATATACTTGGGGATTTCATTGTGTAAAGGAGGGGATTCACTACTCTTGAGTCTCTAGGAAAAAGAAGAGTCTACAAAGAGTGAATATTCCTTAGTTACCTCAAAGTACAAGCTCAAGTGACAAAGTATGAAATGGAGAATATTGCAATGACTTGATTGAATAAAACACTTAACTATTAAGAGAAAGAATGAAAAAACTATAATTTAATAGAAATTGATATAGAATTATGGGATACAAATTATAGAGTTAGAAATCTTAAGACTTACAAATTCTACCTTTCAAAACAGAAAACTCTTAGCCAATGAATGACAACACATGGTGGGGACATTTACACCTGGCATTATTGTCCCTATTAGAACAAAAAGAAATAAGCTAGAATCTACAATACCTAGCTCCTCAAATAAAAAAAAAATGTTGGCTCTATTTTGAGGCTTGCCTCAGTCAAACCCCCATTTTGGTGTTTCCACCTCCATGTATAGCCAAATAGAAAAATATTGACAAAATGACATGAAAGAAAAGATGAGACATGTGATAGAAACAAACCTTGCTATGGAGGAGAGCCCTTATCACGAATGTATTAAACAAGACAAATAGACGATTGTAAATAAATGAGGCAAAATAGATAAGAGAGCATTACCAATAGTCTGTGGATCCCCTCTTGGCTTGATAGATAAGACGTGCTTTCTTGCAAGAGATCCTTGACTATTGTTGAGATGAGAATCCAATAGAGCTTCGATATGGAGAGTAAGAGAGAAAAGATGTACAAGCATAATAGAGCAAGAGAGAAAGATCGAGAGAGAGAGAGACTGAGAATGAATGAGATAAAGAATGGAAAAAGGATTTTTGTGACGCTGCATAGGTGGGAAGAGCCATTAAACTCATAATTATTTCATAATGACACATGTCATAGGAAAAGGATGCAAGATTACCTCATTTGAAATTCAAAAAATTCAGGGATGCTAGCACATAGATGTCTATGCATTGTGTGACTATCTTGTGCACACTTTCATAGGGGATGAGGTGTACGAACTACTAAAGTTTCATCATTGTCCCTTATGAGGTTGGAATCATGAAATTATGGCTCATAGGTTTTTTCATTAATGTGGTATTTTTCCATAAATACAATGGGATGCATGTGCAAGTGTGAAATTGCTATAGGGTATAATTTTATGACACTAAATTTTACCCCTACTTTAGTGATCTAATTTCTAAAAAAATCATCTACACTAAAGTAGTTGAGAAGACAAATACAAATTTGAAAATTTGAAAATTTAATAGATTTGTCAAAAAGGATATTGTACAGGCCATAGAGGTTGAGCAGGAGGATACTAGTGATGCCTCCCAATGTTTGAGCTCAGTAAGAAACTATAGCACCTAATGTAAAGTTTTGTTCTATGAAACTCAAAATCAGGTCAATTTGAAAATTGAAAGAAGCTACCCAGATGAGAAGAATTCTTAGAAAATTTTGGTGGTTCAAAAGAAAAATATGATGAAGAGGTGAATATATGCCCCCTCATGTTTTTACCCCCAACTAGGTGAGGTGAAAACATGATGGATGGAAAGAAAATTTTCACCATGAAAAATGGGAAAAACCGACCTATATATGTCCTGGGTGGGCCCATATAAGGGTCATTTTTACTATTTGAGGAGTTTGTTGACTTTTGTGAAAGAGAAGTAAAAATAATACCTCACAGATGTGATTATGTATCTCCTACAATCAACCAATTTTGAGAAATAGTAGCATGGGACGATGAGCCAGATAAGGAATAATTTTTTTTGACTCCAATGCAACTCGAACGGGGTCAAACGAAGCTATGGAGCCCAAGATACGCTCAGTCAAACCTTGGTCAACCTTGGAGCCAGGTCAGAGAAAGAAAGGCAAAAAGAATCAACGTCATCAAAAGTGGTCAAAATTGGCATCAATGCAAAGGTATCATCGCAATCTTTCCAACGACGTTTGTTTCACGAAAAACAGAGTCCGTTTGCACGAGATATAAGTAGTCAAAGTTGGGTTGACTTTGCTAACGTAAGCAAGGCACGGTCAACATGTACAACGCACAGTCAACAACATGGGCCAATCATAGGATGACACGTGGCATCCGTATGCCACACCAACATCGTCCAGGTCGGCAGTCTAGTCAACATCCATGTCAGCATTAGGCACATCATTGTCCACGTCGGCACCATAGCAACAGACACGTCGGCTTCAACAACGAATTAGGTTATGCCATGTGGCACCTCCTTGGCATGCCACATGGCCTCTTTCTTCTCCTCGGATGGCTTCAAAGTTTGTTTGTTTGATAAAAGATAGCTGGGGGATTCGATCCCCCCACCTCCCAAACACCACACCGGTCGGCTACCAACTCGGCTACAAAGCCGCACTTAAGTATGTATGAGCGATGGTTGCTTTTGTTGTTTAAAAATTGCAAATAAGAGGTTAAAAAGCTAGCGGCCAGGTTGGAACCTCCAACCGCCGGCCAAACAAAATGTGAGTGCATCTGTGAGCCATCCAATGACCTCGAGTTATATAAGGAGCTCGGTTTGTTTTGTAAAATATTTCAAACCGAATGCCTTAAATTTAAAACAAGTCCCTCCAAATTCAAAAACAATAATCCTTTTAAGGATTAATAACAAAACCTCCAAAATAAAAAAAGCCTGAAAGAGATAAAATAAAGGGTTTGAATAATTTTAAGAGATTAATTAGGATTATTAATAAATCCTAAAATGTAAATAAGGGAGATTAGTGGAGATTTTATGTAAAAATAAAGAGATAAGGTGATATTTGTAAATCATTTGGTTATGAACCAAATTGAGTAATTTTTTTGTATAAAAGGAGGGGGGTTAGAGGCTTTAGGGGGACATTATTCAAAATCTAGATTATACATAATTAAGGTGTTGAAGACTTGAGATAATTTCCGAAGAGATGAATTGTTGATCATGTACGTCAAGAGAATGCTGGAATTCCGTCGTGCTTGAAGGGAAAAGCTTGTAAACAGATGTAATGCCGAATTTATGAAGATTTTAATTTGATCGGTCTACTCTTTGGAGAGGGGCCGGAGATGTAGTCGTTCTTATGATGAACTCCATTATCAAGCTGTTTGCATTCTCTCTTTCTTATGTCTCTTTCTGAATTCTATATTTTTGTCAATTCCATTAGTTTAATTATGTTATGGTGTTGATTTCAATTTAGTAATTTGGAGATTGGAATTGTAACCAATATGCATTCTTTAAGCAATTGTCTTAGATCCTAAAATCAGATCAAATTGGTATCAGAGCTGTGTTTTTGACTAGTATTGCAGATTCAAATGCTTACACACTGCCAGCTTCAACAAGGCAAAGGAAAACTTGAAGAGTATAATCCAGAGATTGGAAGACGAAGAGCTCATTCACGAACACAGATGGCAGATCCAAACGATGTACAAAGTTCTGAGCTTGGTGAGAAGGAATTTCAGAAGGCTTTTCTTGACATGAAGGCCATGGTCAAAGTCTTATTCCTGGAGAGGCAAGAAAGGATGCAGAGACATGAAGCTTGTGTAGGCAAAGGAAAGAAATCAGGAGATGATCCTGAGCCTTCGAAGACACCTCCCTTTTCTCCTTCTTCTCCCTCTTCTCTATCTTCTCCTTCTTCTCCTTCTTCTACTCATTCTATGCCTTTAAATCCTTTTAAGGGTGCACATAAGCCCAAAATTAAGTTGGATGTAAAATTTGACTTACCAAAATATTGTGGTGAATTAAATGCTGAAAAACTAAATGATTGGATTCAACAGACCTTGAATTCTATTGTAGAGTTCAAAACCTCATAGATGATGCTGATAGGATCCAACTTGCTACTCTTCGGTTAGGGGGTACAACTCTAACTTGGTGGGAGAGTAGGACTAGAGCAAAAATCTCCCAACATGGTAAAGTCAACTTGTCCTAGAAAGAATTTGTATGTGCTCTTAAAAATCAATTCTATCCCTTAGGCTACATGCAACAGTTAATGATGAACTGGCAGATGTTTAGGCAAGGGAAAGGTCAGTCCATTTAGGAGTACACTCATGAATTTCGTAAAAGGGCTATTGCATTAGATGTTCCATTGTACACCTAGGATACTTTGTTGGAGTACATAGGAGGTCTTCATTCCTACCTTAGACATTCAATTCTGGTTTTGGATCCCAATAACCTTGATGAAGTTTTTGTTCAAGATACCCATTTAGATTCTAGAGGTAAGGGATCATTCATTGATAAGTTTGATAAAAAACCATCTAAGTCTGAGGGAAAGTCTAAGGGTAAAGATAAAGAAAAAGATAAAGGTAGAGGAAAGAAGACAACTACGGTGAAGAAAGAGGGTGAAACCCACATGCTCACATTGCAAGAAAGAGGGCCATGATGAATCGAGGTGCTGGAAATTGCATCCAAAGGCAAGACCAAAAAGATTTGGAGGCAATAAAGGAAAACAAAAGACTATTGCTGCTATCATTCAATAGGATCTTGGATCTAATTCTGGAGATTAGACAAAGATCATTGCTACTGGGATCCAAGGTAAAGGGAAAGGCATAATTCTCTCTTCTGATGCAAGTATTTATAATGCAAGTATAAGTAATGCAAGTAAAGTATCCACTCCTAAATTTGATAAACAATGGAATGAAATGTTTCACATTCGTGTGGTAACTAAACACACAAAGATTGATACACTATTCGATTCGGGCTCTCAAGTCAACTTGATTTCTGAAGAGGTTGTTAAGAAATTGAATCTAACTACTACTCCTCATCCTAAGCCCTATCCACTTGGATGGGTATGTAATGATGCATAGTTGCAGGTGACAAAACAATAAAAATTGTGTTTTTCCATCACTGCTAATTTCATTGATGAAGTAGAAGTAGATGTTGTACCTTTGGATATTTGTGGGCTTGTATTAGGGAGTCCTTATCTATATGATAGAAAGGAAATATTTTATAGGGGGGAGAACAAGTATCATCTTTTTAAAGATGGGGTAGAATACATTGTACATGCACACAAGGTCAAGACTAATCTCACACTAGTTAATTCTAGTCAAATGAAAAGATTAGTCAACTCCAGTAAGAACTTTGTGTTAATGATTGTAAAATCCAAAGAAGAAGATAACTCTAAGGCATTTAAGGGGTGTGACCCAAAACATAAGGTTGAAATGGTCAAAATTGTTTCCGCTTATGACGACTTGTTTCGGGAACCAAAGGGGTTGCCACCCAAGAGGGAAATACAACATGAAATCCAGTTGTAGCAGGATGTGCCATTGCCTAATATCAACTTGTACCGTTTGTCCATAATGCAGAATGAAGAAATCAAGAAACAGGTTCAGGAGTTAGTGGAGAAAGGAGTCATCCGTCCTAGTACATCTCCTTGTGGTTCTCCAATTGTGTTGGTTCCAAAGAAAGATGGATCTTGGAGAATGTGCATTGACTACCGTTCTCTGAACAAGATAACGGTAAAAAATAGGTATCCTCTTCCAAGAATTGATGATTTACTTGATTAGTTAAAACATGCAGTTTGTTTCACTAAATTAGATTTGCGAAGTGGTTATCATCATATTAGAATTGCAGAAGATGACATTTGGAAAACCACTTTCAAGACAAAACAGGGACTTTATGAATGGTTGGTTATTCCCTTTGGGCTTTGTAATGCACCTTCCACGTTCATGAGGTTCATGAACGATGTCTTTCGTCCTTTCATTGATGATTTTGTCATTGTATATCTAGATGATATTCTTATATTTAGGAAGTCTTGGGATGATCATGTAAGTCATGTAAAGAAATTTTTTTATGTTTTGAGAAAAGAAAAACTCTATGTAAAGATGTCTAAGTGTGAATTTGCAAAGACATCTCTAGTGTACTTAGGCTATGTCGTAGGGAATGGTCAATTGAAGGTAGACCCTGCGAAGGTCAAAGCTATTGTAAACTAGCCTAAGCAAAGTACTGTAACAAAAGTCAGAAGTTTCTTAGGTGCAGTCCATTACTGGAGAAATTTCATTGCAAACTTCTCCTACATTGCATCATCATTGCACGCATTGACAAGTACGAAGACAACTTTTCAGTGGGGAGGTCCACATTAAAAGGCCTTCAACACTTTGAAGGAAAATTTAAGCACTGCACCAGTTTTGGCTTTACCAGATCTACGTCAACCATTTGAGATCGAGATTGATGCAAGCGGGTTTTCCATGGGAGTTTTTCTTATGCAAGGAGATAAACCAGTCTGCTACCACTCTGAAACCTTTTCAAGAGCAGTAAGTAACTATCCTACTTATGATAAGGAACTTTATGCATTAGTTCAAAGTGTTAATAAATGGAAACATTACATAATGGGGAAAGAAACTGTAATCCACACTAATCACCAGCCACTACAATACTTGCACTCATAGTCTAAACTGCAACAAAGTAGGCATTTTAGATGGATGGGATTTTTGCAACAGTTTCACTTAGTAATTAAGTACAAGAAAGGTACTCATAACAAAGTAGCATATATGCTTTCTAGGCCTCCTGTTGTGAACTCATTGATTATCCTTAAAGGTACTTGCATGATGCATGAAAGCTTTCAGGAACAATATGCTAATGACAAAAACTTTAAGGATATTTATTCGACTTTAATGGCAGGCAAACAGATAGAAGAGAAATATTACTATGTATAGGATAAACTTTTGTATCATTTTGGCAAGTTATGTGTTTCGAAAGATGAAAAAGCACATGTAATCCATGAAGCTCATACCTCTTTGATTGCAGGACATTTTGGGGTAAGTAAAATAGTTACTCAATTGCAGAAATATTGTTACTAGCCTAAAATGTAGGAAACTGTCACCAAATACATTAAGGGTTGTATTATGTGTGCAACTAGTAAACCAAGTAATAAAAAATTGGGGTGGTACACACCATTACCTATTCCATCCCGTCCATGGGAAAGTGTGTCTATGGATTTTGTTGGGGGTTTACCTATGTCTAGGAAGGGTCATGATTATCTTTATGTAGTAGTTGATCGGTTCAACAAAATGTGTATCTTAATGCCATGTAAAAAGCAAGTCACTGCTGAACTGACAACTCAAATGTACTTCCAATTTGTATGGGTTCATTTTGGGTTACCTACTTCTATTGTATTAGATCGAGATTCTTGATTCCTAGGGGAATTTTGGTTAGCTTTGTGGGGACTCATGGACACCAGACTGAAGAAGAGTACAACCTTCCATCCACAGACCGATGGACATATAGAGGTAGTAAACATGACAGTTGTGCATCTACTTAGAGGCTACTGCAGTAAGCATCCCAAATTGTGGGATGAGAGTCTTCATTATGTGTAGCATTCTTACAACCATGCGGCACACTCTTCTACAAAGAGGTCTCCTTTTGAGACTTTTTTTGGTTATGTGCCTAACACTCCAATGGATTTTGTTTTTGGGAAAGATGATATTGAATTTGTTAGTTTTAGGTTGTATTTGATTTTATTTTTTTTGAATTTGTAGGAGATGTAAATCAACCTGCAAACCCTCAAAATCCTCAACAAGAAGATCAACCAAATCCTCAAGAACAAAATCAACCACAACAAAAATCTCCTCCACCAATCACTGAAAACCCTCCTAGAACTCATCAAAATTTAATGAGTGAATTTGAGAACAACAAAAAGAAAATTGAGGATTTAATCAATAGGTTGAGTGATCCAAATGGTTCAACTACATAAAGAATGACCTTATCAAGTTCATTGAAAGATATGTTAAAAAATGTAGATTCAATTAGCAAACAAATAACTGGATGTCAAGATAGGAGGCAAGCGGCTAGGGCTTATTATGCGGATAAACTATCATATAAAGATGTAAAGGATTTAAAAATTACAAAAGGTGATTTTTGCTCATTATTCACTAACCCACACACAAATAAAAATATTATCCTCAATTCGAAGAGGTTTCCTATTCATTGGTGCCACCACCAATAGATTATGAACTATTTTTATGATAGGTGGTACATGGTCTTTGATTATCCACCATGCAACAATTGTGAAGTCCCACAACATTTCCTTAGAAAACTATAAGTGAGTTCATATTGAACAAAATTCCAAATTATTTTGATATGAGGGACTTCTAGGGGAGAGGTGGGGGGTTGGATTAGGATAGACCTGGTGCAAAGGCAGATCCTACGTGGCAAGGGAGACAAGTTCTCACTAGGCTACCTCGTGAGCACATTGTTATGCATTTCATCACGAAGGAGAGTACCGATGTAGAGACATTGTAGGCATTCAACACTTTAACCCAAAGTGTCATCCATCATACTAGCCCTATTCTACAGCGCCATCCAGGGAGTCTTCAAGTGGTGGCCTTCAAACTCATGTGTGTCAATCTTGCAGGTCGACTTGTTCATATGACCCCACCGACACTCAGGAGGCTGCTACGTAGGATCCATCTGGACCTATGGAGATGGAGAGTGCAACTGACATTTTGCATGAGGTGTATGGCATTGATAGTCAGGTAAAAGTTAGCATGTTCATTGAATTTAATTTATTAAATTTCAATTTTGAAATGCAAGATTAACTAATTTAGTTTTAAATTTTAATAAAATTGTAGGGTCATAGTGTTGAGACTGGATACACCAGCCCTCCACCTACTTATTTTTGTAATACACCTATCGATGGGGTATGTAACTAGTAAACAATTATAGATTTATTACATGTTAATAGCATTGTTTTATGAATGGTATTTTAATATGTGATTTTGGATGTTGAATAGGCTAATATTGGAGGTTTCCAGGGAACACCTCCCAGTGCCAGTGGATTTACTCAAACCTACACGTAGGTAATATAATAAAGAGTTTAACTAATGAATTGTACTTAATAGATTTGTGTAGTTTATATTCATATTGTTAATTACGTTGCATTGCACATCATTCAAACTCAAAGCATTACTTTACAGTCCATAACTAATAACTAGATGTTCATAGATGACAAAATTTCAACTACAATATAGTTGTTTAGAAAGTCAACATAAGCAGTGACACAATTACTTCACATAGCATTTGTAATAAGTCTTGGAGCAACTTCCAATTGCATTTGCTTGTCATGGAATTCCATGAGACCACTTTTTATGCTCGAAATCTTTTCAAATAGTTCACTTTTTACTTTTTGCTTGTCATGGAGGCATGTGCTTGCAAAGGTGCACCTGCACAACAAACTATGGATGCTTGGAAAAAGTCTATCAAAGCATAATAGTAAGCAATAACATAGACAAGGCAATTAGTAATTTGAAAAAATGCCTTGAAGAAATGCAGTTTCATGGTGATAGAATTCCATTCCATCACCATGAGACCACATTTCTTCGAGGCATTTCTTCAAACAACTAACCACCTTTTCTATGATACGACATTTTCCATACATGTGTACCAAAGCATTTTATCAAAATACTCACTTCCTTGCTACTATGGCTAAAAGCCTAAAATAGGTGTTTTCCAACAAACTATGGATGCTTGGAAAAATATCTATTAAAGCATAATAGCAAGCAATAATACCATAGAGAAGGAAATGAACTTTTTGAAAAAATACCTGAAAGAAATGCGGTCTTATGGTGATGGAATTCCATGATGTGCATTTTTTTGTAATGGCATTCCATCACCACGAGACCCCATTTCTTTGAGTCATTTTTTCAAATAGTTCACTGCCTTCTCTATGCCACAACAGTTATCGTACATGTTTACGAAAGCATTTGATCAAACAGTTCACTGGCTTGCTGCTATGGGTAAAAACCTAAAAACATGTCCTTTCAAACAAGATATGGATAGGGAAAATAGTAAGCATTATAATCATAAATATATAGTTTAATAAGTACTCTGAATTTTGTTCATTATCTCATACATTATAAGTCATGACGTGGATCACTATAGTAGTTTTTGTGATTGAATAATTTTTTGTTTTATTTTCAATTGTTGCAAGTTGAAACACCTCCAAATGTGATGAGGGAAATGGAGATCGGTGTTTCATTTGCTATACAATCCTTGATGGCTCTGATAGGGGAGGTATGAGGCAAATTAGTAAATTTCAATTTACATTCATTGTTATAGATGTTAGTTAGTGAAAAATCAAACCATTATTGATTCGTAGTTTAATTTCTATTTGGATGGTTTATATAGGGATTGAGCACACTTGAGCATGGGTGTGTGAATATTTCCCTTGTGGAGAGAGATCATGAGATGGTGGTAAGTGATTATTTTTTTAAATATATCATTTTTTATAATGTAATTTATATATATTAATGTCTACTTGTTATTGTAATAGTTAAAACCTCACCACAAACTAAACACTAGGAGGAGTAGTAGGAGCACTCCTCGAGTGCAACACAAACGAGTGGTAGACCTATCACCATCTGATCGACAAGCAAAGGGAAAAAATTTATTTCCAGAGCATGGACAGCAATGACTTTTGATTCCAGAGCCCTTTGTTGTATGCCTACATGGTAGTTTTGTACATATTTTGTATTGGATATATTTGACATTGTATGCTTATATGGCATTCTCGTAAGCCTATATGGCTATTTTTTACCTATATTTCATACTTATATCGACATATATTGATGTATGCCTGCATGGCTATTTGGTTAATACAAATCTTTTTTATCGATGGTGTCCATACACTAACTCATTTGATTGCAAAATCCGATGAAAATGTCCGACGAAATATGTAAAATTCAATGCTTGTCGGGTGTTTGTAAAATTTGATTTGTAATTTTCAAATTTTTGAAAGTTTATCCCCGATGTTCATCGAAATGTCGGCTATCATTTTCGTCAAATTTTCGACAAACATGAAAAATAGAAAAAAAATAAAATTGTGGCCAACATAAAGAAAAGTGAGTTCGTGCCTGATTTATTGCGACAATGTTTTTCTCTACTTGAGACAATTTGTGGAGAACTAAGGATGATTTTCTTGGGAAAAATCAGAAAAAATTCAAGAAGATATCGCCAAGTTGAGGGTAGTCATTGTCTTTTTGTAGAATTCAATTGTGAAGTCAGATTTGTAGTTCTAGGTTTGAAAATCATATTTTAAAGCAACATCTCATCATATTTCATTTTTAGAGGTTAAGGGTTTTGAGAATTTCATGTCTAGATTTTGTTGTGTGGAATCACCATAAGATCACAACCAAGGAAAAAATTCTTGTGACTGTAATTATGCGATCCATAACTCTATTGGTCATGTGGCACAGTTGTGCTATAACAAATACAAGATGCATTCATGTGTGAACCAAGTTTAATGTGGCTATGTTGTGATAGAAATGGAGGCACTCATATAATGTAGTTAATTCAAGTTGTATAATGTAGGTGTCAATCATCATTGGGTGCATCTCAAAGCTGTCTCAAGTTTCATTGTGGTTAGATGTAAATTATAGCATGATCGAAGAGCATTTCACCTCTGCTGCAATAAAGAGCCGATAACTCCGGGTTGATATGCAGTGGTTGTGTTATATCACTACAGTGCAATCTGCCAACCCTTGTTTAATGGGCTATTCTAGAGAGTGATCGCGATTTTCAAACCTTATGAATGTTACTTGGCATATATTTGCATAATCTCAAATTCCTTCAGAGGCTTTTGAAGTATCAATGTATCCTATATAGGGTTTAGAATGATTTCTTTTAATTAAAAAAATAAATAAATGATGTATTTCCCTATAATTAGATAATGTGGAGATTCCTAAATTTGCCCCAGCACACTATCCTCTTTGGCACTGTATTCATTACTCCAGCTACTAGGGTTTTGCATGTGACATCTTTAATATCTTCATGACCATGGCTTTTAAATAGATCTCAGTCTTTGCTTTAGTCCTTTTCATGTTAACCCTTGAGTTCCATAATCCACCTTCAATCTCTTCTAAGAATGTTTTCTTAAGCTAGATTGCATAGTATGCATATAAAGCAAGTCCTTCATACTTGCCATTGTTCCAAACCACCATTCATTGCCTTGCTTAAAATGTTGCCTCCATAAGCACAATAACATGTTTTAAAATCATGGTTGCCAGTGATTGACCATTAAGGTCATCACTTTCATCATGAAGATAATATGAGATTTTTGTCTTCAAACTCAAGGCATTATGGAAGATAACATTGTGAATTGTTTGTTATGTACGATTCAATTTTATTGCAGGTTTACTGCTTTGCTACCTTCCTTTAGGACTGGGTATTGCACCCTCAGCTGCATGCAATCTCAAACAGCTCACTCACTATCACTTGAAGATTCCTTTCATGAGCATCCTTCTATAAAATCAAACTATGCCCTATAGAATGCCTACTTACTACAAGGGACTCATTGTTTCATGGTATTGTAGTTCTTAAGATCCTTCAACCTTATTGACACTACTTCATAGTCCACAAGTATTATTCACTATTCTCCCATCTTTGATAAGTGTCAAAACACTGCTCAAACATGCAATCCACTACCTTCATTATACATTAATGGATAAGAAGAAACATTGGACCTATGATTACCACTATTACTTCATTTGGAAAGTCATTCCCTGATTGCATTTTCCTTGTCTAACAGTACTAAAAGTATTTGAAAAACCCTTAAGGTCAGCAAGGGGGTAAGGAAACTCACTGTTAAAATCTCCACTTTACTATGCAAGGTTTGAGCTTTATTATCTTGTCACTGCTCAGCCTCTTTTTGACTGTCACATCTCAAGTGATTGTCATGCTTCTTACCATAGATTGCATTTACAAATGTCACTAAGCTACATAGTGTGCTTGTTATTGGCTAAAATCTTTAGATTGCAAGATTTTGTTATTACCTACAATGTCTCAATATTTCTAGTATTGCAACCTCACTAATCCACTATAGTTATTATATATGTTTCTATGGAGGCCTAGGGTTTGTACCCTAATCATGCTCTTACCAATGCTTCTGTTGTTTTTTATTAGGGCTCTCTCAATGTTTAGGGCCCTAGGGATAAGCTCGTCATAAGAAGTGACACATTGCATCTTTAACTAAAAGGATAAATCTATATTGACATTAGCAATGATGATTCCAAGTTGTTGCTCCTTAGGAATGGGTCACTTGCTCTTACTAGTTCGCTACCTCCATTGTTGTAGGAAGTTTGTGATCAAGTTCAATATTATGATTTTAGGAGTCTTAACGGTTGGAAATCATAGTAAAATTAGAATTTAATAAGTTTTGGAATTATCATTTTAAAGTGTTTTTTGGGGTCATTAACTTCAGACTATCTTCTCTTTTGTTGGGGTGGTTGCATGCCAAATTTTTTTGGTGTAAAATATCATAATTATTAGATTATGTTACCTTTATATGAATAAAAATTATTGGAGTGCGAGTTTGATATTTTTTGAAGATCTAAATAGTCAAGCTTGGTAAAGAAAAATCATGTCAGATGATATTAGTCCGTAACAAAATGAAGTATATACTTGATAGATTGTAAGAATTAAAAGAAAGGGTGATGTGGGAAATGTTATTGTCCTGTAATAATTGCAAGGGTTTGAAACACGATGACTTTAATCACAACAGCTGAGAAACATTGTAGGCAGCATGGTCATGTTGAAGGGGGGCATGATTATCGTCCATTGGTAAGCTGTTCATTATATGTGTTTATACTGATTGAATTTGTAAATGTTTATATCGTTTTAACATTTTATATATATATATATATATAATCACTTGATCATGATCATGGTTTATTTGTGTCTATCATTATTATAAAGGTGGGGCACCCTAGGGCACATGATATGGATTATCACGGCTTGAAGAATGTGGTTTTGCAAGCGGACGAATATGGAACTGTGAATATCAAAGATGAAGTTAATGATCTTAT
>VDFB02229678.1:96244-146774 GCA_007258455.2 Sequoia sempervirens
TCTCTCTCTCCCATCTTGCCTCTTTCTCTAAAAAAACTTGAAAATAGGTAGACCAAAGTGAATGAGATAGATAATTTATTGACTAAAAATATCCTTCCTACTCCCAAGAAGTTGATGAAGGAGCATGTGTACTATGTGCAATGGGAAAATGGAAACGTATAACTGGAGGTAGCATGTAATATAATGTATAAAATGAAAAATGAATCTACTCTAAAAATAGGGTATGTGCAAGATCATGATGGTCCAAAAAGTGGCAATATGATGGGTATGTGGCTGACGACTATTTTTTTCCCAAAAATGATGAAATGAAAAGGGTTTTTAAAGGAGATACTTAGCTTCCCACCAATATAAATTATTCTTTACTTTGAATTTAATAAGTAATTATTATTCATTTTCTATTCAAATTACGACTAAAGTCCTGATTGATAGGTTGATTGAAAAACATCTATAGCTTTCAAATGGTATCACATTTTTTGAATCTAAAAAATGCATCACATTCTATGATTCGCGTACTATAGGATTAAAAAGAGAAAAAAATAATTTCATGAAGTTTTGACCAAGTTAAGGTGGTCAGACATACACATTTTTATATTTTTTTAAAAGTTGTAATAAAAAATCATAATTAATTATTTACTTGGAAATAAATTACAAAACAATGTGCATCACATCAAGGCATGAGTCCTTTACTTATATATAAAATTTAATAAGAAAATATTATCATTTTATTGTGGTAAGGGTGGTCAGACAGACACCTACTTCTTATTTTTTCCTTGAAATTTAAGTACCACTGCATTGAAATTTCAAATTTTCACTTAATAGATTATTTTTTTTTTAAACAAACCTAGTAGTTTAGAAACTACATTCAATTTTCTATAGATTATATTCTAACATATTTTTGAAATAATATAGATAACTCATTCAAATTTTTACGTCAAGTTGCCTAACTCTAATTTTTCTGAATTTTTTGCCACTTAAGGGCTTGTTTTTTCCATGATGATCCTAGACATACCCAACACTTAGAAAGAAGCAGACCAAAGTGAATAAGATAGATAATGTATTGAGTGAAGAGATTATTCCTACTCTTGAGAAGATGAGGAAGGGGTGTGTGCAATATGTGCAATGAGAAAATGGCAATGTAGAAGTGGATAAAGTCAAGAAGTTTTGTATTGCATATGAATTTATGCAAGAAAACAAAGTTAGAAATGATACTATTAGTGGAATTGAACATATGAAGTCAAAGATTCTTGAAATTAATAATTCCATGGAACAAAAACAATTCAAAATATATGATAAGGAAAAGGAAAAATCAGATCTAATTATAGAAAAAGAGAATCAATTGGGTGGAGACATGAAAGTCTTATCTAAAAAGGTAGACAAGTCTTGTAAAGAACTTGTTAACAAAAATGTATGCATTCTCTCTTTCTACCTACCTCTCCATGTCTCTCCCATTTCCTCTCTCTCCCTTTATCCCTCCCATGCTACCTCGCTAGACCTCTCCCTTTCCCTATCCCTCTATACTTCTATTCTAAAAACACTTGAAAATAAGTAGACCAAAGTGAATAAGATAGATAATGTATTGAATTAAGAGATTCTTCTTGCTCTTGAGAAGTTGAGGAAGGTGCATGTACAGTACATGTGCAATGGGAAAATGACATTGTAGAACTAGAGCAACAGGTACTAGAATGTATGAAATGAAAAAGGAATCTACTCTAAAAACACTTCATAAGAATTAAACCAAAGTGAATGAGATACATAATGCATTGACTAAAGAAAATATTTCTCTAAAAACATAATTTTTACTCTAAATAATAGTTGTGGTAAATTTTGAAAGTGTCTTTCATTACATTCGTACTCTATAAATAAGAAAATGTTTTCATTACAATAATTATAGGTTGGAAAATGCTAGGTGTTATGAAACTTGCAACCCACATAGCGTTGTAAAACTCTCTACGCATAACAACCCAATGGTTAGTCACCCCTTGTGTCAATTTTATTAGTTTTATGTATCATCCACCTGCAAATCCTACCCAAGCTCTCCAACTTTTAGTTTAGAACAAGAAGAATGTAATCACTCACAACCCACTGTGTTTTCCAATTTGGAATCATTTTGTGCATTTATTTTTCATTCATATGAGGAAATTGAAACGCAATATTTACTCCAACTAATAGTTGTGGTAAATTTTGAAATTTCCTTTCATCACATTCGTACTCTCTAAATAAGAAAAGGTTTTCATTACAACAATTGCAAGTTGGAAAATAATAGGTGTTATGAGACCTACAACCCACATACTATTGTAAAACCCTTTAAACATAACAACTCAATTAGTTACTCACCCCTTAGGTTAATTTGATTAGTTTTATGTATCCCCCACCTAAAATTCCTCCCCAAGATCTCCACTCTTGAGCTTACAACAAGCACTCCACCTTGAGCTTAGAACAAGTACAATCATATCACTCACAACCCACTATGTTTTCCAACCTATGATTATATTTTCAATAGTTAGAAGTGTTGAAATTGTATCAAAAAAATGGAAGACTAAAATTAACCACTTAGAAAAGGAAGTAAAAGATAATAAATATATTTTGTCATGAAAATAAAAATAGGTTAATTTTTAAGGTTCCTTTCATTACATTCATATTTTCTAATTAAGAAAAGGTTTTCATTACTATAGTTGCATGTTGGAAAATACTAGGTATTATGAATCCTACAACCCACATACTATTGTAAAACTGTATACATGTAAGATAAATGTTGAATCAACCAAAAATATTTTATTTTTGTTTAAAATATGATTTGTAAAGTTTTCATTACATTCATACTATTTCAAGAATTAACATGTTGGAAAACACTAGGTGTTAAGAAGCCTACCATCCACATACTCTTGTGAAACCCTGTATATGAAACAACCCCATTCGTTACTCACCCATCAGGTAAATTTGGATAGTTTTATGTATCCCCCAATTGTAACTCCTCCCCATCCTCCCCACCCTATAGCTTTGAAGTTGGAGAAGGAAAAAATTGATAGGGGATAGTGTGTTTTCCAACATCGCAAATAATGTGAGCATTTTTTTGTTCCAATCAAATGAAGAAAGTGAAATGTCATTTTTATTGTACCAAAGAGTTCTAAAATTTGAAGGTGAAGTTAATTACATTATTGGAGCATATGAAACAAAAAAAATTCATATGGAAATAACTAACAAGAGATAGTGTGTTTTCCAACACTACAAATAATGTGAGAATTTTTTTGTCCCAATCAGATGAAGAAAGTGAAATTCCATTTTAATTGTACCAAAGAGTTGTTCTAAAATTTGAAGGTGAACTTCATTACATTACTAGTGTGTACGAAACAAAAAAAATTCATAAGGAAATAACCGACAGAGGATAGTGTGTTTTCAACACTATAAATAATGTGAACATTTTTTTGTTCCAATCAAATAAAGAAAGTGAAATACCATTTTTACTGTACCAAAGATTTATAAAATTTGAAGGTGGACTTCATTATATTGTTGGTGTGTACAAAACAAAAACTTTTCATAAGAAAATAATTGACATGGCACAGTGTGTTTTCCAACACAACAAATAATGCGAGCATTTTTTTGTTCCAATCAGATGAAGAAAGTGAAATGCTAATTTTACTGTACCAAAGAGTTGTTCTAAAATTTCAAGGTGAATTTCATAACATTGCTAGTGTGTACGAAACAAAAAAATTTCATAAGGAAATAACTGACAAGGGACAGTGTGTTTTCCAACATTGCAAATAATGTGAGCATTTTTTTGTTCCAATCAGATGAAAAAGTGAAATGTCATTTTTATTGTACCAAAGAGTTGTTTTAAAATTTGAAGGTGCACTTGATTACATTGTTGGTGTGTATGAAACTAATATTTATAACGAAATAACTAATAGGGGATGGTGTGTTTATGTGAGCATTTTTTGTTCCAATCAGATAAAGAAAGTGACATGCCATTTTTATTGTACCAAAGAGTTGTTCTAAAATTTGAAGGTGGACTTCATTACATTTTTGGTGTGTATGAAACAAAAACCTTTCATAAGGAAATAACTAACAAGGGACAGTGTGTTTTCTAGCATGAAAAATAATGTGATAATTCTTTTTCCAATCAGATGAAGAAAGTTAAATGCCATTTTTACTGTACCAAAGAGTTGTTTTAAATTTGAAGGTGGACTTCATTACATTATTGGTGTGTACGAAAAAAAAACTTTTCATAAAGAAATAACTAATAGGGGACAGTGTGTTTTCTAGTACTGCAAATAATGTGAGCATTTTTTTGTTCCAATCAGATTAAGAAAGTGGAATGCCATTTTTATAGTACCAAAAATTTGTTCTAAAATTTAAAGGTGGACTTCATTACATTGTTGGTATGTACGAAACACAAAAATTTCATAAAGAAATAACTAAAATTGGACAATTTGTTTTCCAACATTGAAAATAATGTGAGCAGTTTTTTTATTCCAATCAGATATACCAAAGAGTTGTTCTAAAATTTGAAGGTGGACTTCATTACATTTTTGGTGCATATGAAACAAAAACTTTTCATAAGGAAATAACCAAAAAAGGACACTATGTTTTCCAATATTGCAAATAATGTGAGCATTTTTTTGTTCCAATCAGACAAAGAAAGTGACATGCCATTTTTACTCTACCAAAGAGTTGTTCAAAAATTTGAAGGTGGACTTCATTACATTGTTGATGCATATGAAAATAAAACTTTTCATAAGGAAATAATTGAAAAGCGACAGTGTGTTTTCCAATACTAGAAATAATGTGAGCATTTTTTTGTTCCAATCAAATGAAAAAAGTGAAACACCATTTTTACTAGACCAAAGAGTTGGTCAAAAATTTGAAGGTGGACTTCATTACAATATTGATGCATACAAAACAAAAACTTTTCAGAAGGAAATAACTGATAGGGGACAGTGTGTTTTCCAATAGTGGAAATAATGTGAGCATTTTTTTGGTTCCAATCAGATGAAAAAAGAAAAATACCATTTTTATTGTACCAAAGAGTTTGATAATTTGAAGGTGGACTTCATTACATTATTGATACATACAAAAAAAAAACTTTCATAAAGAAATAACTGACAATGGACAATGTATTTTCCAACACTTGAAATAATGTGAGCATTTTTTTATTCCAATCAAATGAAGAAGTGAAATGCCATTTTTATTGTACCAAATAGTTGTTTTAGCATATAAATACACGTCTTCACTTTAATTTGGATAATGTATGAAGGAAAAAAATAGGTTTTTTTGATTAAAAAGTGCACAAAACAATCATAACACCTTTGAAATTCATTAATGCAAGATAAAAACAAAAATAATGTTGTGAAGCAATATATGTGAGGAATCCATTATACATATACAATTTCCCAAATGTTTTATTAAGTGAAAATCACATGATTGTTTACATCAGAGACTAAACATAAAATTTACAAGGGCTCTACTAGTGTCACCCAACCACTATGAGAACAATGTGAGCCAGGGAAACAATAACTAGTTGACATTAGGATTGATCATCTAGAGATTACATATATTTAACCATCAACACTTTGATTAGATTGCTAACAAAGACCAAACATTATCCAAGTATAATCTAGCATATTATAACTTATGATAAGAGTTTAAATTGTCTACATACAAAACAAAGCACAATATTTTCCTTTTCTTTGGTAAGCTCTACAAGAAATTTATATCCCCATGAATACAGGTAGAGGGGTCTACTCTATGGCCAAGCTACTTATAACACTAATTTCACCACAAACATGGGCATATGCACATCACCAAGCAAGTCTAACAGTACTAGATGTTGCCAACTCTCTATGCCAAAATTAGCAAACATACAAGCTCTAGTTAACTTGGATTTGTCATCCAATAATCTTTGACAACACTTCATCTATGTTTGACAGTCTGTTGTGCCTGGTTGCAATGAACATCTCCAATAACCAGCTCATCTGCCTATCCAAAATATGGTTCGCATTCTCCAATGGCATGAGGGGTGGGATCATCTTGCCATAAAAAGGGAAAAGGATGGAGAGAGATAAAATGGTTCCAATAAAAAATGAACACAAAAAAATGTTCACGTTGCTTTTATATTCAGTTGCAAGAATCACAATATCAAACTCTTCTTGCCCATCTACGAATTTGGCTTTGCGAGATGTGAAACTTTTCATTGCTGACAATGTCTATAAAATACAAATTTGTAAACCATTCCACTGCACCTTAAGCCATAACCATAAAAATCAACAATCGAAGAGAGAAATGGGAATTCTATGTACCTTGATCTACCTATTTCCCACACTTGTTATACTTGTTCCTTGATCATGGTTACTCTCAACTAAACAAAGCATAGAAATGAGTTCCTCTGTGCAACTACTCCCACCACCAAAATTTTCCTCTTTTTCTCTCACCTGCAGCAAACAAAACTCTAGGAAAAGAATTATGCTAGATGTAAGGTAATAAAACCAACAAGAAAGAAATCATGCAATAATTGATATTCAAGATTTTTCGTAACAACATAAAATACATCAATGATGAACCCGCTAACAGTAGTTTCATTAATATCTAGGTTAAACAAGACATTGACAAATTTCTCCCATTCAATCACAGTAGTTTAGACAACTATCAAAACTTTGGACAGGGTAAAACTAAATTACAATTGTAACTTAAACCAAAAAATGGAATAGAAGATTACCATGGAGAAGTTGATGCAAATTCCCATTGGACATAAACTCATAAATCAATATTCGATGTGTTCTTTCACAACAATACCCCAGTAAAGCCACAAGATTTCTATGATGAACTCTTGAGAGCAAGACAACCTGCAAACACGTTTTCATCTAAGAAGAAATTAGGTACCAAATTATAATGGAAATCCCATGGAAACTGATTTCATTTCAATAGATGGAGAGGAATCTTCAAGTGCAACTCCCGAGTAGGCAATTGATGTTTCGGCTGATAGATTAAGTTCAAATATGGAAGCTTTTCTGCTAGATTGTATTAGCAATGCCACACGTCTCTTGGAAATTATTCTTCATAATACAGATACATGTGAGGTGTTTATTGAGAAAAAGGGTATTGAAGTTGTACTGCAGCTGTTTGATTTACCACTTTTTCCAATGTCATTTGCAAGTGGCCAGAATATAGCTGTTGCGTTTAAAACTTTTCACCACAACACTCATCTCCGCTTACAAGGGTTGTTTGCACTGCTCTTAGAGAACATTTGAAGCCCGCACTTGAGTTAGCAGATTCTCCAGTTGGGACAAAGCTAGCAGATGTTGAAGTATCAAAGCAAATGAGAATATTGAGATGTCTATCCAGTCTTGAAGGGGTTTTATCCTTCTCAACCCATCTGGTGAAAAGTAATACAACAATGAATCATGTTGATTCATGTGCATAGGGTATTGTTTATATCTTGATAGAGGATTGAGGAAACATTGAATCATGCTTAGATATTAATTGTTGTAAAGCCCAATTCAGTAGATAATAAGGCAAACCTCTGAAGTAAATTCTTGAGTCCCCTGCTTAGACTTTTCCTGTTGGGATATGGTGTTGTACACCATTGCATAAATTTTTTTATTCTATTATTGTAATTAAATAATTATTTAGTTGTGATGCACCTTGGTGGTGTGGATAATCACACTAGGTAATTATTTGGGACCCACATGATATTGTATTGTAACATTGTATTATTATTTCTCTAGGAGACATGTGATAGTAATTTAATATTGGGGAAAATATTAAATAATGTAACAACTCAGTACCCACTATTAGAAATGAGGGGTCAGTGGTTTTGTATGCACATGGTTTTGTGGTACGTGGTTTTACCTTACCACTAGTTGTATTTGTGTGAGCTTGTGTCTATAAAAGAAAACACATGTGTAGTTGTTTGGGTGGGTTGAGCAGGTTGGCTGTGATTATTGAGTCTTCCTGAAGAATGCATTTGTAAAGCATGGCATGGGATGTGTGGATTCATACTTGGACACATGAGAGTGCATTGGAGGGCTTGATGCTTCAAAGGTATTCATTGTAACTCTTGTATTTGTTTATGGCTAGTTAATATGATGGAGTATGGATGCTTTTGGAGGCTGGGTTTTTCCCTTTTGAGGTTTTCCTAGGGTAAATCTTGTGTTGTCTTGTGGCTTGTCTATTTGATCTATGCATTTAGAAAACTTGTATGCATGTTAATCTCTCATGGGTTATGTAGGAAACAGTTTAAGATTCTGGGTTTGAATGCAATATTTCCTAACAAGTGGTGTCAAAGCTTTCATGGTTGAATATTTTTTGTTATAACCATGGTTTGAGAGTTTTTGCAAAGTTGAAGCCATGGACATGCATGTAGGATTTGAGGAATTACAAGGTATGGAACACATGTTGCAGGTGTTTTTATGCAGATTTGGGCTTTTAGGTTGTCAAGATTTGCTGGGTTTATTGCAGATCTGAAGTTTTCCAATTTTGGGTGCAAAAGGGTTTCTTGGTTTAAGTTTGCATGTGAGGGTTTTGTGGGTGAAATTTCAAAAATGACCTCCTAAAACAAAACGGACCTCATGGTTGGATTTAGGTTGGTCGAGAGATGAATTTTGACATAAAATTTGACCTATTTTGGAAATGTTGAAAAAAAGGAATTTTTTGTTTTACAAAAAACCCATTTTGCATGTGCAAAAAGAATATAATATTAAAAATCCCGTTGAAAAAAAATTCGCATAGAAAAAATCCATCGGACTTTTTGAAAGGAAAATATATAATACCTGCAAAATAAAAAAAAAAAAAAATCTTTATTAAAAAACCCATTGAAAAATGTTTATATGAAAAAAGGTTTTTTTGAAAATAAAAAATATATATAACACTTCGGGCAGGGTCCGCAGACCTGTACCCCTGTCACAGACTGTACGTGGATCATACTCTATCATGCTCAGCCATGAATATTATAACCAGTGTTAAAAGGTTTCAATTAAACCGTTGGCTTAAACCTTGAATGATTTCTTAAAAGCAAATTGAAATCCTCGCCTAAGTTTCTAAAGAAAGTCTTTAATATTTGGCATTTCAAATCAAATGATTTAAAACTTAAACCATTTGCCCCCCAGTTCATTAATATTTGGAGTCTTATAATTTTAAATATTAAATGAATGAAATAAATCCATCACTTTTAAAGTTGCAAAAAATAAATTGGATTTTTTGGAATGGGGTCCACATGAAGGGTGCACATATAGCTTAATTGAAGTAGTCTTACTTTGGGAGGCATAACTCTCACTCACGATGTCGGATTTTTGATTTCTTATAGTTGTTGGAAAGCTGGCGAGCAGTACGTAGTGGTATAGGTTTGGCTCCTTGATTTTTCCATTTTGACATGTTTTTGGAGCTTGGAAGTCAGATGTTCTTGTTTGCACTATTTTGGTCATAACTTTTGCATACATAATCAAATTTTTGATTTCGAAGAGGCGTTGGAGAGAATTTGCAGTGTACTACACAATGGTTTAGATTGTTTATAATTTTTTGGTGCATGGAATGTTTGGTGCTTGTTGATCGCTTGTAGGTGCTTAAGATTCAAGGTGTGAATGTGTGAGCATTTGGACGAGTCAAGAGGTGAAACCTTGAGGGAGTACATGTTTTTAATATGTTATTTATGATGATATAGCTAATTATTAGATTGGTGCTTCCTGGTATAGGTTTACAGGTGATTTTTTAGAGTTGGGACTTTGATGGTGACAGGTACACAGGTTGTCTTCAGTTTTGAAGACATGGTTGGACATGGTTTGAGACTTGGAGTCTCGCATGGGTGATAGTTGAGTACAGGTACAACGATGGCTATGGATATGGTGTCATGGATATGCAGACACATTTGATGCATTGGCAAAACATGATCATGTATGTGGTGTTTGGTGGTGATATGGTTTGATGTTAGGAGATTTTACTTATCTTCTTGATGCTTATTTGGTTCCTAGACTATGATTACTCATTTGAGGACATGGTTGGAAAATCAGATCAGAGGTCGATTTGGTGTTTGAGTCTTGATGTCTACATGGTTATCTTCTTTGATATCTTGGTTTGCAGTTACTAATGTGATGATGAGTTTGCATATTTTAGTGGTTGAATCTATGAGTTATGCAATTGTATGGATTGATCACCCATTTAGTTGCAGTGGGATGACTCAAATGTGGATTGTCTATATCCACCAGGTTTGATTCATTATTGTAGATTTCGTTAGTTGGCCCTGTCTGTGGTCATTTGTGCATTGGTATGTTGTTTAGGGATTGAGAGTATGGATGATTTGAGTAGTTGATTAGTCAGTTTATGGGACTTCTAGCATGTGGTTTTATTATGATGTCGTGATAGCTTGTTACATTTATTGGTTATACACTTGTAGTGGGAGCTTTTGATAGTGATGACTTGGTAGTGTTGGATTGGTTTGTGATGTTTTGATGACGGTTGTATGTATCTTCTTGGCTTGGAGATCTTGGTTTACTTGTATGTTACTAACTTTGCAGTTGAGTGTGTGTAGACCTAGATGATCTTCATGGAGAGGATGGTTGTCATGATGCCATGTGTAGCTCATATCATGGTTCGGTGGGAGTTGTTGGTAGTCACGTGGATGCATCATTGGGTATGATTATCTTCATGTGATTGGAGCTATTTTTTCTTGGTTTAGAGTGTTTGCTATTATGCCATGGTTTACTCTTGATATCGGTTTAGAGTTTGGCATGGTACTAGTTCTCTTGAGATCAAGATGTATGTGTATTATGGTGCATGTGATCTCCTAGGAGGATATGGTTAGATCATATTGTCATGATAGGTTCTTGATTATGTGATTGGAGCTTTGACATTGATCATGTGTGATTCTCTTTGTATTGAGTACATTGACCATTTGTCTAATTACTCCATGATGGTGCTATGTTGCATTTAGAGTTTGGCATGGATTGATTGGTTACAGGTGCTCGTGGATACTTAGAGATGTAGGTGATGGTTGGAGTTCTCTTGTGATTAGAGACATTTTCTTGAGATGGTTGCTCTTTGGAGGTTTCAACAGGAAGACCGAGGGAGCCTTCACCTGGATGTGGACATGAGTTCATGATGAACAGATAGAGGAGATTGTTCTTGGAGTGAGTCATGATGGCTTGGTTATCTTGGAGGAGAATTCTCATTCCCCACTCTTGGTCTACTTGACAGCTTATGATTTGAGGGGTATTTTCCCATTATATCTTTCAGATATGTTATGTTTCATGCTTTGTTTCTCATGGAATTGATTTGATTCATGGTGATTGATTATGGATACTCATTTGAGGATGGTTTAGCATGAGCTTATATGCCTTATCTTTCATAGATATGGATCTTGAGCTATGTTAGTTAGTTTTGGAGGATTCATTTTGAGGGATGTTATAGCATGGTTATCTTCATGTGCATTTGAGTTTATGATATCATTCTTTGATGAGGATTGTTAGGAGATGGTTTATGGGTTGATTTCTAGTATTGGTGATGGTTACCCATGAGTTTGATCTTCTTGTTTTGAGAGGCTTACATCCATGTTGGCATTATTACATTGATTCATATGTTGTAATTGATCTATGAGATTGGGTGTTATGGATGTTGTTGATGCTTTTGATTTGGGGTTGTTTAGGAGATCATACTTGACACAACGGTACACTTTTTGAGGTGTTGGTAGAAGGAAATTATGGTTTATAGGTTTCTCTCTTCAAGGTTTCTCCTTGGATGTTCATGTTTTGGGAGGATGGTGGCAA
The DNA here is from genome assembly GCA_007258455.2 of Sequoia sempervirens. NCBI lineage: Eukaryota > Viridiplantae > Streptophyta > Pinopsida > Cupressales > Cupressaceae > Sequoia > Sequoia sempervirens. The sequence goes on from VDFB02229678.1 coordinate 107,992, forward strand.
CATGCTGTGAGAGATTATGCATCTATTTGGTTTGTATGTGTGGATCATTGTTACTGTTCTTGGTACTTCATGCTTTGATTGACTTATCACACCTTGATGTATAGTGTGGATTGGTAGACATGATATGCTTCAACATTACCTATGCAGTGGGAGTTATTGGATATGTATGTACTTCATTGAAAAGTTTTATACAGGGAGCTTGGTTGTAGTTTACAGGTTGCATATGTTCTTGGCATGAGTTTACTGATGTATTGATACCTTGGAGGTATGGATGGTTGGATGTATTAGCATTTGTTGTGGATGTTATTTCCGATCATGTGGGTTTTTTTTCCTTCATGAAAGCAACTTGGTAGAGCCTTTGTTATCACTTGGATTTGATGCTTGTGCTCATGGATTGGTGCATCTTCACCTTGGAATGTTCCTTTTCTTCCATAGGTGGCACGTTGGAGGATGAGAGGAGTTCTTGCTTGAGATGGTGGTCACTTTTTTCTTATTGCAGGTATCTTGTTGGAGCATGAGAGAATTGTTGTGCAATTTTCGCGCACACGCCCCACTAAAATCAGGGACCCTCTTTCGGTTCAGTTTTGGTTTCTTGGCCCTTTCTTTTTTTGAGGTTTTGTCCTATTTAGGCATGTGCTTAAAAGTTTATTTTGATTGCCTAAGTGTTTCCCTTGGTTATTCATTGAAAATATTAAGTTCTGGACAAATTTTGGGCTTTTGCCCTGATTCGGGATTTTCCACCCTGGTCGGATTTTCCCGGATCCTGCTTGAACTCCAACTGGATCTTGTTGTTCGGGGATTTTCGGTTTTCGTGGACTTTCACCTGAACCAGATTTTCCCAGATTTTTCCCTGTCATTGGCTTCCCAGGTTTCCTAACTATCTCATCAATTGCATTAATGGATTCATATGCGCTTTGAAGGCTAAATTTTACTTGGTTTCTGGGATCTTTGTGCCATAGGTTTACTATTTTCCATTGTCTAAGTTGAGAGATGCATCCTTAGGGTTTGTTCTTTGAGCTTTTGGTTGGATTTGGGCATTTGGGTTTGAACTAATCGATTTAGTGGTGATTTCTTGCACGTTCTCACCTCTGTTCTTTGTGGACGCCATTGGGCCTTGCATTTGCTGATTCTCAAACCAATTTCACGTCACAATGGTATGTTTTTATTGCTCGGCCTTTGATTGAGAGTTGTGAATGACATGTTTATTATGAGAGCTTGTAGGATTTGAATTCCTACGTATTTTCTCATTTGATGCTAGGGTTGTTCGGTATTGCATCATTTGTCATCTCTTGGGTGAGTTTTGAACTCACTTGTCTGTCTTCATTTTAATGAATCTTGCTTGAGAATAATTAGTAAACCCTAGTGATGACCTAGCAGTTTAAAAACTGGATTCTGAGCTTTCCTATACGCTAATGGCAGATGTATAGGGTTTCAACATATGGGGCAATGTCATTGCATGTTATTTCGTCTTAAAATGGACCTGAAACGCAAGGAAAACCTATGAAAGGTCCCTCCCTGATTTGTCTTGAGTTAAACTGCATTGGTTCATTGTTTGGGTGAAATCATGACTCTCTGTCCCTTCCGAATTTTCATCGCTGTGACCCTTGAAGGTCGGGGAGATGTCATACCGATCACTTTGTGTTTCGCCGAGAACCTTCCTAAGTTCATATTTGATCGATGTGATAGTATCATTTCTCACACCAATAAAGTCTCCTGTGTCAATTGGTGAGACAAAGAGGATTCGCTGAGACCTCACCCTGTGAGAAAATCTCTCATCGACATGCATTTTCATATACCCCATCGGTGAGACAAGCCCTAGTCGGCAAGACGTCATAGCAGGCTCCATTAGTTATACCGATATTCATTTGCTTCGTTGAGACATTCATGCTTCGTTGAGACCTTTCGGCGAGATCACAACTCTTGCCGAGACCTTCGCTTTCGGCGAGACTACCGGCGTTCGCCAAGACTTTATAACGAAGCCTTCCTTTCTTGGTGAGCTAGGCCGATGGGACTTCATATCAGCAAAACACTGCGTGATCGGAAAGACCTCTAGTCGAATGTGAACCTATCGCTTGTCGGCAAGACACTACAGCTTTGCTGAGACCTCATATCGAAAACTTGAGTTTGGCCGAAGTGTTTGCTAGGACATTGAAGTCAGTGAGACAAGATGAATTCGCCAAGACCTTACCCCGACTACCCTTTGATCATATCGATATGTTTGCTATGTCCTTTTTCACTGAGACATTACACCAAAACCACCTGGTCTTGGCAAAACCTATTCTAATGACATTCTTCGGCGTGACCTCCCGGAAGTCGCCAAGACTTCTCGGCGAAATGACTGACTCTTGTCGAAACCTTCGCTCCCAGATTTCTACATAGCTTTTAGAGTGTTGCCTTATCCATGGATTTCCATCAAGTCCAGATTTCTCTGGAATCCGCCGTCTCTCTGATTTTCCAAGGTCTCCTATCTGGCTCATTCTTCACGGGAATCTATCTTTGGCGGATTTTCCCGAAAGTTGATGAAATATAAAGGAATGTGGAATGGCATGATGTGTTAGTGATTTTTAATGCATTTTATGATTTATTCATGCTAGCTTATGATCTCCCATGTGGTTTATTGATAAAAAATGATCAAGTTTAATGGTAAGTAGGTGTTTCTTGGTTATTCCATTGGAGTCCGATCGGTCTAGAATTTCCTGAAATTCCTCTCTGGCTCAGATTTCATGGATGGTCTTGAAACCAAAAATTTGTTGTGGTAATTTTATATGAGATTTAATAGCACCTTGACTATATGAGATGCATTCTAATGGTGTTTTGATGGATTAACTTTGCTTTCCTGTGGTTTTTATTATGTTTTCATGTTGAGTGCAGACTGAATCTAGCAAGGCAGCGGTTGGTTCCTCATTGTCTGATGCAAAGAGGATTAAGATGGACATTAAGAGCAAGGCCCCTGAGAGTAAGATCACTTATGTCTGGTCAGAAGTCACTGATACAAATGTTGGCCTTTGGGACTATGAGGAATTTAAAGAAAGAATGGCAGCTAAGGATCCTTCTTTGGTGACTAGAAGGATGATGGAATCAGGCTTGTCCCATGTTGTTGGTTTCCCTTCCATGGTGCAATGTTATGAGCTGGTCCTTGAGTGTGCCAGGCACTATGATCAGGACACACAAAGGATAATTGGTCCTCAAGGGAGAGTTATTGCCAATCTCAACCCGATCTCCATTGCCCAAGCCTTTGATATGCTAGAATGGTCTCATGTGGTGGGATTCACCATTGAGGCAGCTCAGGAGTTCTACGATGAACAAACTGTGAAGTCACAGTAGCCTATCAATTCCTAGCTGGAGAAGCCCAAGTCTCACTATTCCAAGTTGCCTAAGCAGCTGTTCAGAGCAAAATTCAAGGAGTACTATGATGCCATCACGTTTCTTAGCAGGGTGGTCGGATTGAAGAATGCTTGTACATTTGAGAATTGGATGTGCCATGCGATTGTAAGGATGGAACAGGAGAAAATTGACTACCATTGGGGAGGGTTCATTAGCCAAGTAATTCACAAGAAGTTTTCCAATGTGTTACACACAAAGACCTTCACAATGACCTCATATTTGGTCTATGCACTGGCTAGATTCCATCCCTACAAAGGATTGGATACAAAGGGGATTTTTGGATAAGATATTATTTATGAAGTTTTCCCTCAGTTGTATTTAGGAAGCTCAGACTATAGGAGGAAAAATGATGCATTCACCATGCATATCACCAGAATGCTTCAGGAAGCAGAGCATGTCAGGATTTCAGACCAGGCTAAGGAACTCATCAAGAAATATGGAGCGTGGTTTATTCAGTTCCCAACTTTCTCCTACATTCGGATTGATGGCTGCTAGAAAGCCCCATATAGACTCCCAAGGTATCCCACTGATCACATTATATTGTTGGAAGTCACTAGGAAAATTTGTGACTTTGATACCATTGTCAAGAGGGACAAGCATAAGACTGGATTTGGTGGAGACTTCCCCTTAAGGATTGGCATTGGAGAGGTTTGTCCTTCCATTGGTTCTACCCAGGCTTCAGAAGAAGAAATGAGTACTCTTGGCTTGTCTTTCCACTCCAAGAGGTTCGGGTTTTATGTTACAGGAGAAGCTCAAAAGAAGGCCAACAAAGAATATAGCCATAAGGTGAATTTGGAGGACTACTGGGCCAACTGCAATGATGAATTTGAGGTCAGAAAGAAGAAATTCTCCCGGTGTCCAGTTGAGTCAATTCGATTGTATAATGTGAGGGAAGTTCCTGATCAATTGGAAGATGATGGAAACTTGATCCAAGATCATGCCTATGAGGCCATAAAGGACAAACCAATTGGTGATGTGAATTGGTTGGAAGAGGAAAAGACAGAGTTAAAACAACTGATGGATCCAGTTCTCAAATTTACTAAGATGTGGCTAAAGCATAAACTATGGGAGCTGGAAAATAAAGGTGTATAGTGCACCTATGCGCTAGTGGGAGATTTGGATCCCCACTCCACCTCTGAAGAATCTACTGAGCAGGATCCTAAGGGCAAGGGTAATCTGGAATCTCCTTCCAAAGTCAAGATTAAAGGTGTTCAAGAAATGAAGGTCCAAGAGACATAGAAATAGAGAAAGCCAAAGGCTAAGAAGAGGACAAGAACTAAGAAGTCTGAGCGGAAAGAGACTGAAAATTAGGGACCTGAGGCTGATAATCCTGTGCCCAAGAGGAGGAAAATCATAAAATTGTCAAAGAAGGCAAGCTCCAAGGTAGGACAGGAAGAAACTCCCCCACTAGTAGTAAATGTTGAAAGTTTAGGGGAGAAGGCCAAGGTATATGCAAGGAGGTCAAGGACTCCTTCTCCCAGGGGCAGTGTGCCTAAGGTAGATCTCCCTCTGGTGGTTCCTCATGAGAAACAACATGATGATGTGCCTTCCGCTCATGGAGCTCAAAGCAAACCAGGTGAGTCAGGGGATGTTGAGGACCATCCAGATACTGAAGAAGAGGAGTTTCATGAAGGTGATCTTCATAGCACAAAGGTAGAAATTGAAAAGATAATGCAGTCCCCCATGGTTGCATATGCGGATTCCCCTGTTAGGACTAAAGAAATTGAATCTCCTCCAAATAAAGAGGAAACAGTGAAGGTTCCCTCACCTACACATGAAGAGGAGCATGTCGAAGAAGAAGAAAGCAAGATAAATGAGACTCTTGAGGAATGAAATTTGAATATGGAAACACCTAAAGGTTAATAAGAAGAGGAAAAATAGGCTGAGGTGCAATTGGAACCCACTGCCCCTAGTTGGCTAGACAAAGAAATAAAGAGAAAACAAATTGTTGTAGAAGATAGCCCACCGAATTGGGATGCACTACTAGCCAAAATTGGAAAAGATAAAGGTAGGAAGAAGGCTAGGGTGATCTCAAGGTGGAAAGAGATGAAGCTCATGATCGAGTTGTTCACATTGCCACTGTTTCTCCAGATAAAAATAGAGATGATGTGGTTGGAAAGGACTACAATATTCAGACTTTCAATCTAGGACCTACATCAGTTGAGCAGGACATTGAAGATTATGAGGGTTCTAGTGCAGTTATTGTGGGTAGATTGAGGAAGGAAGTGAAGACCAGGTAGGAGCTGAAGAAAGAAAATGAAAATCTCAGGAAATGCTTGGAAGAATTAATGAAGCCCCTGCAATCCATTAACCCTTCTTCCTCTGCTACAAATCCTCTACCTCAAGAGACCATCAGTGAGCTAGAAAAGATGAAAGATTCCACCCTTTCCACTACGAATTGGTTGCAAGGGGTGCAAATAAAGGGTGATGAAGTTATTAAGGATATTTTATCAACTAGGAAGGATGCTATCATGGCAACTGAGTGGTTGAAGCAGGTGTTAGCATAGGATAAAGAAGATACGAATCTCCTTCTGCAGAAAACCAGAACTATCATGGAGTACACCTGGGACAGGTTGGTGAGTGACGGGATCCTTCCTTCTTCTAGAGCTGTCGAACCATGGGAGTGGTATGAAATGTTGTAGATTAGGCAGAAGGTGTTGAAGAGGATTTATAAGCAAAGAAAGTAGATTGATGATACCCTAGCTGGTGTCTACAATGGATCCATTGCCTTCTTTGAAATTATGACAGGAAGAAGGAAGATCGTGCCCAAGTACTTGAGCCTAGAACAATTGGGGAAGTGGTGGCATGATTTTTTTGCACCAAGTAATGATGATTCTGTGTCTGAGCACTAGTTGGATGATGCATCCACCTACCTTGCAGTTATTGACAAATACCTAATGTATAAGGTGGATTGGGATAAGTCGGTCAAACGGTCAAGGGAAGAGATTGTGTCCATTGAGAATCGACTTAAGGTTTTGCCTTTGCCTCCAGTATCTGACTTGGATGGGACGTTCTTGAGAGTTCATGAAGTGCTGGGTCAGAATGAAGATAATAGGGAAGGGAGCTAATGATAGGCTGCAACGCAATTTGTGCTTCCCTATTATCTTCCCGCGCGTTGGTCCGAACTGCATTGTGGATCCTAGGCTGACTTGGATGGAGCATGCATTTAATGCTTGTTTGACCGATTGTGGGTTTCTCTTGGCCGAGTTGTTGTGCCATTAATGCTGCGAGCTCTTGCTTGGCCGACGGGTTTGCTGGGGGGATTCTATATATTGGGCATTTCGCCTCATTTGTAAGGGTTAGAAATAGTTAGATGGTTAGATAGTGAAGAATTCATAAAATAGTTAGAAGCAGGTAGAGAAAGTTAGCAAGTAGTTATTCTCAAGCAAATGTTGTAACAGAAAACCGTAATTGTTGCTACAGTGGACAATTTGAATACAAGAAATGACATTGTGATTTGGTGCCATACTTGTTTTCTTTGTTTTGCATGGTTCTTGTTATTATATTTTTAAAATTTCTTTGAGAAGGTCAATATTTAGATTAAATTTGATTCAATAATGTTGCAGCAATCCTTCCGTCCATACTTTTTGCAACCAACTGATTGTTAGTTGCTTTGCAAAGTTAGCCTGGACTTCATATTTATCATGTTTAAGTTCGGTAGTGAGGGTTTATTCATATCAATTGCAATAGGGTTGTTTGAATGAACATTCATGATTTGAAAATCATAACACCTTTGAAGATTGCACTATTTTCTGTAAGATTACAGATTTATCTAGGTCAAGTAGAGAGCAGTTTTGAGGGATTGGTCCATTTCGAGTGTTGGTTACTTTCATTGTTAATCTTAAGAGTAGTATTAGATTTAGAAATCTCTTTAAAACCCTTATATTTTTCTATTTCTTTGATTATTGGGTTAGATCTAGGATTGAAGTATCATTAGATTGTTAGATCTGATAAAATCGATTCAGTATTTTTCTTGTAGTAAGGTCCCATTGTGATTACTAGCATTTTCACATTTATCACTGAGTTGTTTATGCATTGTCAAGACCTGACATTAGAGACCTTGGGGTTATCTCTTGAGGGTTGCTGATAGAGATTTACCTTTCAAGAGAGATAGGATATTATATTTTGTCTGAGTTGTTGCTGTGCAGAAAACACCATCAACAAGCATGTGAAAGGTTCATGTGATTTCATGGATGGTTATGATGATGTATATCATGCATTGATCCCTTATGAAATGTATACAGCAAGTGGGAGAATGTTGGGATATGGTGTTGTACACCATTGCATAAAATGTTTTATTCTATTATTGTAATTAAATAATTATTTAGTTGTGATGCAACTTGGTGGTGTGGATAATTACACTAGGTAATTATTTGGGACCCACATGATGTTGTATTGTAACATTGTATTATTATTTCTCTAGGAGACATGTGATAGTAATTTAATATTGGGGAAAATATTAAATAATGTAACAACTCAGTACCCAATATTAGAAATGAGGGGTCAGTGGTTTTGTATGCACATGGTTTTGTGGTACGTGGTTTTACCTTACCACTAGTTGTTTTTGTGTGAGCTTGTGTCTATAAGAGCAAACACATGTGTAGTTGTTTGGGTGGGTTGAGTAGGTTGGCTGTGATTATTGAGTCTTCCTGAAGAGGGCATTTTTGAAGCATGACATGGGATGTGTGGATTCATACTTGGACACATGAGAGTGCATTAGAGGGATTGATGATTCAGAGGTATTCTTTGTAACTCTTGTATTTGTTTATGGCTGGTTAATATGATGGAGTATGGATGCTTTTGGAGGCTGGGTATTTCCCTCTTGAGGTTTTCCTAGGGTAAAGCTTGTGTTATCTTGTGGCTTGTCTATTTCATCTATGCATTTGGAAAACTTGTATGCATGTTAATCTCTCATGGATTATGTAGGAAATGGTTTAAGATTCTGGGTTGGAATACAACATTTCCTAACATTTCTGAGCATACTTTGATGGCAACCTCCTTTCCATTCTTTATGCAGCCATAGAATACAGGCCCAAAACCTCCTCTTCCAATTTTCTTGCTAAAATCGCCAGTTAAAGCTCTGTTGACAGCCTGTTTGGACTGAGAAAATAAGCAATACAGATAACCTTTTCTCCAACCAAATTCAAAGAAATGATATCAAATTTAAAACTCCCGCTAGTTTTTAAAACTGTACATCTGAAATGTTCATTTGCCTCCATCCATTTCTTAGTTTACTCTACCGTCGAAGCATTTTTTCCATGGGGGATGAGGTGTTATGTCATAATGTTTGAGACATAAGACCATAGGTGCATTTTGTTGGGAGATTATCTTCTCCTGTCACACATTACGAAGAAAAAGTATGTCACCTCTTTCCTTTATTGTCTATTCAATTGCGCGAATCTCTTTTTTATATGCCAGAATTTCCTAAAGTAAAGAAATGGGACACTCATCATTCTATGGATTTTTAGAGTCTATTTTTCCAAATAAATGGGGCTCAACTTTGCATTTGGCAATCAAATCGTTGGTTGAAAATGGTGTACGTGCATGCATCTCTCACTTTTTCTAAAACTTTATTCAAAAGCTATAATTTTGGGCCCATATTATTGAGCCATGAAACATGTGATTCTAATGGTGTCTATTCAACCAAAGTAAAGTGATCAAAACCCTTGATCCACATCAACTTTTTTTGACAATCCTGACCTATATGTAGTGGGGACAATGTTTCAATGGACAACCAGGATTATCATAGTGACACTATGTATTTACTAGATGATAATATCCTTCTTCAAAGGACCTACAACCACATGGAGAATGTAATTGGATAAGAGGAAGGGTGATGGCGAGGATATTTGTCTTGAAAAGGGAGGGAGTGAGTAATAATCATAGTTCTCATGAAGACCTTACAAAAAAAGCTAGTCACTTATAAATGTGGAGTTAGATCTTGTAAGTCAACCTGAAAGATCTGATTACAAAGCTCTCTAATAAATCTAAATAATTCTACATGTTCTCTTGAATGATAGAAAAAATTAGCAAATCTATTTATTTGAAAATTATTCAGACTATTGTTAATGATGCCAACTTATTATTAATGGATTTGAATATGAGAATTTTTTCATGTTTATTGTTGATGTTGGGTTGAGCTACTATATATATGAACCTCATACCATGACTTTAGATGAATGATGCTATTTATCTTTGGCTATATAGGTAGAGTTTCATGCATGTTTTTCAAGTTGGTCCTTTGCTACTATTGCCTCTTTGAATAACTTTTATGAGGTATTATTTTTTATCTTTTCTATTGTTCCTTCATTGGATATTTCTAGTTGTAATTTAATTTTTAAATGCTATAAAAATTAAAATTAAAACCTTTTTTTTCCAATAGTGGCATGGTGTGATGGTTAAGTTGTGTTGTTATTCTTGCCACCAAGGTTTAAACCCCATTGGGGTATAATTTGTGAAAATTTATAGTGGGGATGAGGTTGGACCCCATTTGTGACCACACTAGTTCATAGCTTCAAGTCAAAAGTGTTTATCCCTCTTATTAAAAAATAAATTTTTTTTTTTTTTTTTTATTGTTAGAAGAATGAATAATAATATATTTCTATAGTATATGATCAAATCGATAGGAGTATTTCTAGATTTGAATTAAATTTAAATATTTCATATTAATTTTGTATGCTCTATAATTTATTATGAAAATAGGATACCTTTAATATAGATTGTAAATAATATTTTTCAATAAGTTGACCAAAATAAAACCAATTGTAGTTATGTTCGATGCATTCTTCTCAAATTTTATTAATGGCCAAAGACTAACTACTTGCATAGAAAACCTAATATTAAGCTAGTAACTAAAACATTGCACATGCACCCAAATTTGATAGCATTATAATATCCACATAAGTGAATTCACTTAACTTTGAAATATTTCCCTAATAGCTTCTTCAAGGCCATATTTGAGAGCTCAAAGTGATGAGAAATAAATAGGTTCAATACCAATTGTTGGTAAATTCAATCTCTATCCAAATATGACTTCAATGGATGAGATACAAGTCTTAGACTACACCAACACGAAAATCTAAAACTCATATACAAATCTAAAAATTAAGTTGTCTTAATATGGAAATACCATGATTAGATCCATATTCTTTATGATGCTAAAAATTATTCAACATAGAATGCTTACAATCACTACCTTATGTGAACTTATAACAACATTTATAAATAATAACATCACTATAAGATAGAAGTAATGAGGCAAAGATCAACAACACAAGAGCATCACATAACACAATATTTACATGGAGAAAACCTTACAGTAAAAAAACTCCATCAATAAGAGGTGTCGAGTATTCATTATCTTCAAATAAATAAGATTACAATACAACTAATTTAAATCTCCTCTTTTCCTTCACCATAGCAGAACCTATGCACTTGTGAACAACCTTATTATGCCTCAACCTATCCTTGTACCTACAATGAAACTCTTCATTCAACTTTTTCTTATTTTTTTACATCGAAGAGGCTGAATTTATAGACTTGTGAAGACATCTTAATCCCCAAATATGGGTCCCAAGTTTACCCTTCATTAAAATGTCCCCAACCCTTGGAATACCTTCTTAGAATGTGAAAGGATACCATTTTTGGCTCCAATATTGTCCCTCCAAATTGAACACCCAAACTTAGAAGAGAAACATTATATTAATGCAATAAATGATGGAATACCAAGAGACACTTGTTGCCTCATCCCAAGTTACCACTTGGAGAATACCAACAATAACTCATTTTTCCTTTCCTTATCTTTTATTATCCCATTTTAGGCATCCAGATGTGAGGAAAATAATATTAAATATTTATGTCCACATGTCACCTTTACCAGTACTGGTGGACCCATCATTGCTTGTGGATATATTACAAAATATTTAATCAATTCACCCTATGTTCCTAGACCATGAAATAGGATTTACAAGGTGGATGGAACCTTATACATATTTTTTTCTTAAAAAGCGAACCTAGAAGATGTGAAATTCCCTCATTTATTTATAGAAGTGGTTCCCCATTTTTTTTCCTTTCTCTTTCTCTCCATTTGACTTCTCTACTTGGATCAATATTTTTAATTTACCAATACTATACTAGAAAATTAAATGGCCCTCCCAAATGAAACTATTTTTTTTAATTATGTGTCCATTGTTCCAAGGTTTTTAATAAAAAAATTGGACCATATGCATGGGTATATATTATTTTAATTCATGAAATTCTATGAAATTTAATTATTTCCAAAGATGTAGGTAATCAGATTTAGTTGATTGAAATTGAAGGTTATTTTTTTCTCCATGGGGTGTGGTAACCGGTCTCATTATAGCAATAACTATCCTAGTGTTTTCAACTATAAGAAAGAATGAAAATGAGTCATCAAATTTCATCCCAATATTACCACATTCCCAAGCCCTCTAGAATCTAATGGGAAGGAATATAAAATTATTTCTAATCTACATAAAGATATTCCAAAATGCATTGATGGGTAGATGGATCATTTTGAGGATGCAACCAATCTTGCAATTATCTTATTTGAGATGTTTCAATCTAAGATGATCTATAATTTTTACGAGAAGATACTAACTTAAATTTTGGCTATGATTTGGAGAATGAATTTTCTTATGCTTTAGGATTCATGACATGTGATACATCAAGTATGCCACCCCAAATATTCTCAAGGCTAACATTAGATTTGCTAATTTAATGGGGTCATAAGGCCAAAAAATAATGAAGAGAGGAGAATGCAATGTCTATCTTGGCCAATTAAGTATCAAACATTCCTTCCACAATCAAAGGGAGAAAATCTATCACTTAGAGATTAATAAAGATCATTACTTAGAATGTTAGGAGTTTAAATGTTCCTAAAAATCAATTATTGACCAAGCATTGTATTTGCACATTTTTGTTTGACATTGTAATTTTTATTGAAATAAAACTTAACAGTCTTGAAGAAAAATTATTCATTGATCATTTGATGTAGGAGCATCCAACAGTGTAGGGAAATCTTGTATCACCAAAAAAAATTGTTCTTCCTTAATTTTTTTGGTTGTTTTGAGTTCAATGATGGCACTTAAGGGATGTAAGACTGTCTAGAATCAAAAATAGTGAAAATGGCCACTTACTATTTTTAGTAAGTTGACCTAAATGGGCTCATATAGACCTAAAATTTTATCCCAAGGAGCAGAACTAAAAAAAAATTCTAGTCGTGAAAGAATCTCAATACCATGCATGGTTTGAGAGATATTAAAGTTTATGTTCGGGGAGATTTATGGAAGTCTTAACCCAGGAGAGTTGATTGATTGAATCAATGATATGGATGAATACTTTGAGTATGAAGATGTGGAAGATCCTGAGAGGGTCAAATTTCCAAAGACCAAGCTCAAGGGTCGTGAATATTTGGTGGAAAGAGGTACGACTAGAAAGATATTGAAGAGGAAAAGAGAAAATAACCATATGGGACTAGATGGTGGAAAAATTAAAAAGGAAGTTCACTCCTGTGGATTATGAGATATATTTGTTGAAGAAGATGCAAGGGTTGAAACAAGTGAGAAAATCCATCAAGGAGTATAAAAAATTCTATTGTGTCTTGATCAGAACATGCCATTTTGAGGCCAATAAGGAGAAAGTTGCATGTTACATAAATGGGTTGAAGCTGAGCATTTAAGAGGAGTTGGGTTTGGTAAGAATGTCTACCATTGCAGATGCATATCAATTCTCTTTGAAGGTAGAAGAAAAGTTGAATATAAGATTTGAAAGTAAGTAAAAAGGCGGGGATCATGGTGGAAAGACTAGTGGATAGTCATATGAAGGTTGAAATGAAGATAAAAATAAGGGTGAAGGTTCCAATAGTAGCTAGAACTAGAAAGGAGATATCACCTACTATCCTCATGATTAGAATAGTGGAGACCAAAGAGGAAGAGGATGCTTTCATGAAACATGTTTCCAGTGTGGAGAAGAAGGACATAGAGCCTATGAGTGCCCTCAACATCAAGGAAGGAAAAATAGAAGACCTAAGGGTAATGCACAAGTTGCACATGTAGATGAAGATGCTCAATCTTCACATTATGAGGATGCAGAAAGAGGAGAGGTTCTTGTTACTAGAAGAGCTCCTTGCTAAATGAGGAGAAGGAACCAACACAAAGGAAGAATTTATTTCACACCAGATGTAAGTGTGAAGATAAAGTTTGCATTGTTATTATTGATGGAGGTAGTACTAATAACCTTGTCTCAAATGAAATGGTTAGTAAGTTGTAGTTGGAGAGAAGGCATTTGAACCCATACCATATTGCTTGGTCACAAAAATACCATAAAACCTTGGTAAATGAACAATGTTTTGTAAATTTCAAGATTGGAAATTACCATGATGAGGTATTGTGTGATATTATGCGTCTGGATGATTTTCATATGTTGTTAGGTAGATTGTGGCATTTTTATCGGTGAGAAATACATGATGGACATGCCAACACCTATTCTTTGACGAAGGATGGGGTTTGTTATAAGTTGAAGCCCTTGGAACAAGTAGAAGAAAAGGTATGTAGTAATGCAATAATTTGTTTGGTTGATGGGAGAAGAGCATATGTATTTTGCATTGATCCCTAGAATTGATAATGAAGATACTAATAAGGTACCTGTAGAGGTTTTAGATTTATTGAATGAGTTTCAAGCTATTGTTTTTTATAAAGTACCTAAAGGTTTACCTCCAGTATGAAAGATTATTCATCAGATGGACTTGATTCCTAGAGCTAGATTGCCAAATAAGGTAGCTCATCATATGACTCCAATAGATAGCGAAGAGTTGACTAGACAAGTGCAAGATTTTTTGCAGAAGGGATTGATTAGAGAGAGTTTGAGTCTATGTGCAGTACCCATAGTACTAGCACCAAAGAAGGATGGGGAATGGTGGATGTGTAAAGATTCTAGAGCTATCAACAAGATCTCCATCAAGTATAGATTTCTCTTGTTGAGAATGGATGACATTATGGATTGTTTGAGTGGAGCTAAGTACTTCACGAAGATAAATTTGAAGAGAAGATATCACCAAATCTGGATTAGAGAAGGATATGAATTAAAGATAGCATTCAAAAGTGAGGAGGCTTTGTATGAGTGAATAGTCATGCCTTTTGGGCTAACCAATGCATCGAGCATAGTTATGTGGCTTATGAATGAGGTATTGTAATAATTTTTAGGAAAATTTGTTATTTTTTATTTTGATTTTCAGTAAGACATTGGAGGAGCACTTGATGCATATCCAAAAAGAATTTGAGAAGGGAGGAGAATCTATTGATTAATTTGAAGAAATGTAGTTTTGTGAAAAGAGAGCTGGTGTATTTGGGATTTGTTGTCTCAACAGAGGGTATTAAAATGGATCCAAAGAATGTGAGATCTATCATTGAAGGGCCTACCTTGAGGATTGTTACATAGGTAAGATCATTTCATGGTCTAGCAAGTTTTTATAGGAATTTTATTAAGAATTTTAGTAGTATTTGTGCACCTCTAACCAAAGCAATAAGAGGGGATAGAAAATATTTTAAATGGACTAGAGGAGCAACAAATGGTTTTGATATGTTGAAGAAGAAAGTCACAGAGCAACTTGTTTTGGAACTTCCATATTTCAGTAAGGTCTTTCAAGTAGATTGTGATGCTAGTGGCACTGCCATGGGATTTGTTTTGAGTCAAGAAGGTAAGCTTGTTTCCTAGATTTCAGTGAGAATTAAGTTGAATGATGCTAAGAAGAAATATTTTCTCTATGATCATGAGTTTTATACATTATAGTTGAGGCTTCCAAGAAATGGAGACACTATTTGTTGCCAAAAATTATTTTTTTATATACTATTCACTAGGCTTCGTAGTATCTCAATAGTTAAGGAAAGTTAAATCAAAGGCACTTAAAATGGGTTGAGTTTTTGCAGAGTTATACTTTTGTTTTGAAGCGTAGGAGTGGAAGGTCAAACAAAGTTGTAGATGCTTTAAGTAGAAGGAAAAATTTGTTGGTGGAGATGAATATAGAGGTTGTTGGGTTCAATGAACTCAAGATTTGGTATCCTAAAGATCTAGACTTTACAGAGGCTTGGAAGGCTTGTTTGGAACTTGTTACATTGGATAGGACAATATGGTTGGATTTCTTAATCCAAGATGGGATGATGATGTTTTTTAGAGGAATCCACTTGTGCATTCTAAGAATTTCTATGAGAGAGAATCTAATCAAGGAGAAGCATAGTGGAGGATTGGCAAGACATTTCAGTCAAGATAATACCATTGCTCTTGTTAGTGAGAATTATTACTGTCCACAATTACAATAGGATGTGAAGAATTTTGTACAAAGTTGTAGAATATGTAAAATGGCGAAAGGAACAAGTCAGAATATTGGATTGTATCAACCATTACATGTACCTAAGAGGCCATGGGAGGATATTAGCATGAATTTTGTTCTTGGATTGACAAGGACACAAAGAGGGCATGATTCCATATTTGTGGTGGTGGATAGATTTTCAAAGATGACACATTTCATTCCATTTCATAAGACTAGTGATGTTCTTCATATTGCAAAGTTATTTTTTAGAGAGGAAGTGAGACTTCATGGTCTACCAAAGAGTATAGTTTCAAATAGAGATACCAAATTTGTTGGTTATTTCTAGAGGACATTATGGAATAAGTCGAAGATAGATTTGAAATTTAGTTCCACACACCATCCATAAAATAATGGAAAAAAAGAGGTGGTGAATAGGATTTCAACTAACATGCTAAGATACTTAGTAGGAGATAAGCCCAAGCGATGGGATTTGATTATACCACTAGGGAAATTTTCTTACAATAATTTTGTCAATAGGATCATTGATAAATCATCATTCTAGATTGTGTACAGGAGTAGTCCAAGAACTCCTTCTAAACTGAGAAAGATGGATAAGGGGGAGAAGAGTGATGTTGAGGCTGAAAATTTTGCTGAGAACCTGAAGAATTTGCATGAAGAAGTGAAGAAACATATCAATAAAATGAACTCACAATATAAGGCCAAGGAAGATCAAAAAAGGAGGCATAAGGAGTTCTAGGTAGGATATGAAGTCATGGTTCATTTGTGAAAGGAGAGGTTTCCAGTTGGTACATACAAAAAATTAAAGATGAAAAAGTTTGGACCATGCAAGATCCTAAAGAAGCATGATTTAGGAAATGCATATGAGGTAGAGTTCCCTAATTCATATTTCACTTGTGTTTAACATTTATGATTTAACAAAATATCATGAAGGGAGAATTAATGAAGAAACAATAGAAGCACAGTGGAATATTCTAGGACCTACTTCGAAAAAGGAGGAGATAGAAGAAATTCTTTATAGTCATGTGGGTAGAAGAACAAGAAACATGAAATATGCAGAGTACTTGGTGAAGTGGAGAGGAAGGCCTATTGAGGATTCATCATGTATTTCTGAGGGTGAGCTTAATCATCTGGGTTTTCCTCTAACTCCTAAGAAGTGATGGGGACACTTTTCATATTACCTTAGGTGTTTGATGTAGGAGCATCCAGCGGTGTAGGGAAATATTGCATCATCCAAAAAATATTTTTCCTTAATTTCTTTAGTTGTTTTGAGATCCATGATGGCACTTACAAGATGCAAGATAGTTTGGAGTCAAAAATAGAAAACAAATGATTACTTACTATTTTTAGTAAGTCATCCTAAATAGGCTCATATGGACCTGAAAACTTACCCCAAGGAGCAAAACTGAAAACAATTTATGGTCATGAAAGAATCATTTCAATACCCTACATGGTTTGAGAGATATTAAAGTTTATGTCCTAAGAAATTTTTCCAATGTAGCTTCAAATTTAGATATAAAGACTTTAGAGGTCCTAAAATAGATCAAAAGTTGACGAACCGACCTACAGTGGTTTATGCATTGTAGATATCTTCAAAAGATTTCCAATGATATGCAATAATAGAAAATCAGACACCTAGATCAAAATTTATGGCCCCACGAAGTTGCCCCTCTAAAAAGTGAATCTCATTAAAATTTCTTCCTAGGCCAGAAATGAAGTGGCATGACTTTTGGCTCCAAAACGAAAAGGGAAAGTTGAACATTCTAGAACATTCTAGGGAAATTATTGAGGTAAAATATAAAGGGTTAAGTGGGGGGTTGTAGAACATGTCTCCATTAGTGTAGATTGTGGCTCTGAATAAAAATATTGTATTTTTAGAGTTGATTTTTGTTGTAATGAATCAAGCCCATGATGTTGTAGTATGTATGTTTTGAATCAATAATTTCATTTTCTAAAAATGTTTGAGAGTTATTTTTTTTCTCGCATCTTCTGTGTTGGTATCTATTGTTGTGATTTGTGTGGGTTCGAGTGGTGTGGCCCTCATCATCATTGCAAGGGATGGGAAGGATTTTTTCTGAAATTAGTTGGTGTTGTTGAGGTTTTGGTGCTCCTTTAGGTGCTAAGCATACTAAAAGTAAATTTTCTTCATTCATCCCCATGTTGGATGGTTATTTTTGTGTAAAGCCTTATTTTTAATATCTCTTGTACTCTCTTTAACATCTATTGGCCTTCCAAAGTTGAGGATAAACCATGAATCTTGATCCAAAATTCATTTTTCCTTCATATTATGACTAATGATAAGTACATAATTCCAATTGTTATTTCAACTCATTCTTACCTAGATTAAATACAAAATTTCCAAGCTATTTCATATTCCTTGGCCTTAAACTAAATTTTAAAACTCTACAAGGAAATTTGATCTTATTAAAATCATCTATGAGAATGGGGACTTTACATAGAAAAGTAGACTAATTGGCTTCACTAATATTATATAAAGATTTTTTTTTTTTAATATACTACAAATTGGCTTATTATCATACACCACTTAGAATCTTCTATATGTCCCATCTCAATATTTTTATTGTTGTCTAGTTCTTCTCTCCATAAGTGAAGATTGAACTTTTCAGTGATGCTCCTTCAATTATGAAATAATGTGGTTTATTATTAATAATGGTATGGACCTTGTTCAAACTCTAGTATGTTCTACTTATTAGAATATGGTTAAAAGTGACAAAATTATGAAACTTATTCAAACTTGGTGGTCAAGTGTCATTGTTCTAAGAGGATATAATACATTATACTTCTCAAAGAAGTTAAGTTTCCTAAAAACACAAGTGAAGGAGTGAAATTTGAATTCTCTCAAGAATATTTTTCAAGAAAGGGAATTAAATTGAGATGGAATCTAATTCTAAACTAGAAGATAATTTCTCATGTTATGAACTCCAATAAAATACATCACGAAGAAAGAGTTAATGGAATGACATGCTAATGTCCTTACCAAAGAGGAAATTTATTAGAAATATATGGGTAAACCCACAAAAGTGGTTTAAAATTTGAATGAGGAAGGAAAACTTGTAAATAATGACCCCATGCCAAAAATTTTGATTCTGGGGTTTCAAACAAACTAGTTGGTTCAAATGAACCAAAAAAGGGTTCACTCGAACCAGGGTTCGAGATAACCCATTTAATGCATGCACAAGAAAATGACAAATGAAAACCCCTTTTGGGAAGGGGGTTTGAGCAAACCCTTATGGGTTCGCTAGAACCCCCCTTTGCCCTCATTCTCCCCCTCAGGCACTTTGAAAGTCCATATTTTTATGCTTCGAAGCTCGAGTTGAGGATGAAAATGGAGGAGACTTCACAAACCCAACTGGAACCAGGTAGTCCTCGAAATGAGCTATCCAACGACTATAATTTTAATATTTTTTGGTTTTATTATGTATTTTTTTAAGTTTTATTAAACATAGGTTTTTCACTGAAAACCAAACTCTCTGTTTTACACATGTGGAAAAATAGAAGCTTATATTTTTTTTAAAAAAAAATATGAGTGCACTAGATATTGAAGTCTTTGATTCAACAAAAAAAAAAATTGATACATACAAAAAAAGTCACATGTTATATGGTCGCACTATGTCTGAATTGTAATTGGTTTGACTTTGAAACTTGATTAAAGAAAAATAATTCATTAAAATAATATATAACCAAGTGGAAGCACTAGATATTGGAGTTACAAATCTAAATTTGAAAGATTTAGAATTTTATCCTTCATGGAAAAAAAATTGTGTTATACAGTGAGTGTCACTTTTTAAAAATGATGTTTTATGAAAAAAACTAGTTTTTGAGGGAGATGAAAAAAGAAGTGCAATCTAATTCCAATTTTTTTAAAAAAAATATATTTAGAATCTATAGATAAAATGTCACAAAACTCTAGTTTGCATCATCTTCAAATTCCTTACGGTTTAGCCGCTATAGGTGCTCGAAAGTGAAAATTTAGTTAAAAATAATAATTTCAGTGTCCAGTTTGGCCAAAAATTGTAAACCACTATTGTGGGATCACCCCTAAGTGAAGAGAAAGCTAGCTAGAAGTCGGGGATTATAATTCCAAATTATTTCACAATGTGCCTAAAATTTAGACTCCAAATAGAATCAGTTCAATAGAATCAGCATAAGGAAATATTTTAAATAAGATGGAAGATATTCAAGATGATATTTTATCATTATTTACACCCTATTTTTTGGCATTATATAGGGATTTCAATATTCTAAATATGCAAATCCTTATTTACAATATCCCTTGATTGGTCTTTATAGAGGATAAGTTGGATCTCATGTCACCTATCATAGGGAGGGAGGTCAAAGATATAACATTTTAATTTCACCCAAATAAAATTACTAGCTCAGATGGGTTTTTGAGATACTTCCACCAAAAATATTGGGATTATTGGATAGTATCTACATATCATGATGGAGGATTCTTGCAAATCTTAAAGGAAACTCAAATGCATTAGTAACACCAATATTGGTCACATTTTAAAGAAATTATCATGTAAATATTTTAATAATTTTTGTCCCATTTCCTATGAAATATTATGAACAAAGTCATTTCAAAAGTTATTGCATATAGACTTTAATTGGTGCTCCAAAAACTAGTTACACTAAAAAAAAATTAATGTACTCCTAAGAAGACTATTAGCATTATAATATAATATTATAATGGGTGCTAGCAAGAAGTTGAGTCCACCTTTTGGCCAAAAAGTGGAAGTGTTTTCCCTGATTTTCAAAATTTGACACATTTGACCTTAAAATTTGAAGCATGTAGAGATGTAATCTTCAAAAAATTTAGTAATCATGAAATGTAGTACTCGAAGTATAGTTTCCAAATATGTAATTTATTTCAATACCTAGATGGTACAAATTGAGTTTCAATAGGAATTTCTAAAAACCACTGTTTAAAATTCACTTTTTTTTTTACCATACGATGCACGTGTATGACATACATATTTTGACCTAAATTATCATATTTTTCTAAATAATTTTGGGAAAAGATTTGTGACTCACTGAAGCATGTTTTCAATATTTTTGTATTTTTTTATTGAATATATTTTTTTTTGTTAAATTTTTATTAGCCATATTTGTTGTTTTGAAAAATCATTGTGTATGACACATAAGATGACCTAAACTTATCATTTTTTTATTTTTTTTTAAATTGAAAAGAATTGTCTGAAGTGCGTTCTTGTGCAATTCGTTTTATAAAAAAATATTTTAATAAAAAGTTATTAAAATAGTAAAAAACCCTGATATTTCAAGTTTATGGACCAATTTCATTAGAAATTAATTAAAAAATAGAAAAAATAGCCCAATTGTAAAAAAAATTACATATTTAGAATCTGCACAGCCTCATCTATAATGGGTTTTAATTTCATAAAACAATTCTACAAAAAAATATTTAGATATATGCCCAAAGTCACTATTTTCTTGTGACATTGTCAAGACCTTCAACTTGCAAGTCAAACCAATGCCAAAGCTTAGGTTCGGATCCCCAAGCCTTTTCTCAAACTGAAAAACAAAGCAAAAATTCAACCAAAAAATCAAATTTTAAAAAATGAGATCCCATTTCATAAAAAATATTTTTTTATGATTTTAAGAAATAGGATCCCGTTTTCAAAATGGGATCCTATTTTCAAAACGGGATCCCATTTTCAAAACAGGATCCTGCTTTTAAAAAAATGAGATCCCATTTTTTTAAAAGCGGGATCTCGTTTTAGAAAGAGATCCCGTTTTAGAACGGGATCCTGTTTTGTTGAAGCTGATTTCAAATTTTTTTCTAAGGCATAAACTTCCACGTTTTGTGGACTCATCTTCTTGCATTTACCCTAATAAAGCTATCCATTCTATTTTTACTTCAAATAAAAAATTATATGATCATCAATATTGATATTAGAAAAGAATGTGACGGAGTGAGTTGGCTTTATTATGAGGATACTAGAAAAAAATGGCTTCACACAATCATGGTTGGAATAAATCTTCATGTATATCTCTACTACATATTTTTAAATTATAATAAAGGTTAACCCATGTGGCTTTTTGCAGGTCTTAAGATGATTGTGGAAAGGTGACCTTTAATCTACTTTCCTCTTTCTGCCAATGGTAGAGGCACTTGGGTGGGTTACCAAAAATAGCTAACAATAAGACTTTTGGGGTTGCATATTGATTGTGAGATATGTTCCCTAGCTCATGCACTAGTAATTTATGGAGGAAACAAATCTATATGGGAAATCCTATTTGGATGAATTTGAGTTAATCAATAGAACCCTAAATATATACATTATGGTAGTTGGGAAAATTATCAATAACGGTAAATATTTTGTTTTTCCACACTTGAAGAGAATTAAAAAGGAAGACCACGACCCACATAGGCTTCAATATTAGTGATATCTTAGGCATATACTTGGGGATTTCATTGTGTAAAGGAGGGGATTCACTACTCTTGAGTCTCTAGGAAAAAGAAGAGTCTACAAAGAGTGAATATTCCTTAGTTACCTCAAAGTACAAGCTCAAGTGACAAAGTATGAAATGGAGAATATTGCAATGACTTGATTGAATAAAACACTTAACTATTAAGAGAAAGAATGAAAAAACTATAATTTAATAGAAATTGATATAGAATTATGGGATACAAATTATAGAGTTAGAAATCTTAAGACTTACAAATTCTACCTTTCAAAACAGAAAACTCTTAGCCAATGAATGACAACACATGGTGGGGACATTTACACCTGGCATTATTGTCCCTATTAGAACAAAAAGAAATAAGCTAGAATCTACAATACCTAGCTCCTCAAATAAAAAAAAAATGTTGGCTCTATTTTGAGGCTTGCCTCAGTCAAACCCCCATTTTGGTGTTTCCACCTCCATGTATAGCCAAATAGAAAAATATTGACAAAATGACATGAAAGAAAAGATGAGACATGTGATAGAAACAAACCTTGCTATGGAGGAGAGCCCTTATCACGAATGTATTAAACAAGACAAATAGACGATTGTAAATAAATGAGGCAAAATAGATAAGAGAGCATTACCAATAGTCTGTGGATCCCCTCTTGG
This sequence comes from Sequoia sempervirens, assembly GCA_007258455.2. Classification (NCBI taxonomy): domain Eukaryota; kingdom Viridiplantae; phylum Streptophyta; class Pinopsida; order Cupressales; family Cupressaceae; genus Sequoia; species Sequoia sempervirens. The sequence goes on from VDFB02229678.1 coordinate 130,823, forward strand.
CTTGATAGATAAGACGTGCTTTCTTGCAAGAGATCCTTGACTATTGTTGAGATGAGAATCCAATAGAGCTTCGATATGGAGAGTAAGAGAGAAAAGATGTACAAGCATAATAGAGCAAGAGAGAAAGATCGAGAGAGAGAGAGACTGAGAATGAATGAGATAAAGAATGGAAAAAGGATTTTTGTGACGCTGCATAGGTGGGAAGAGCCATTAAACTCATAATTATTTCATAATGACACATGTCATAGGAAAAGGATGCAAGATTACCTCATTTGAAATTCAAAAAATTCAGGGATGCTAGCACATAGATGTCTATGCATTGTGTGACTATCTTGTGCACACTTTCATAGGGGATGAGGTGTACGAACTACTAAAGTTTCATCATTGTCCCTTATGAGGTTGGAATCATGAAATTATGGCTCATAGGTTTTTTCATTAATGTGGTATTTTTCCATAAATACAATGGGATGCATGTGCAAGTGTGAAATTGCTATAGGGTATAATTTTATGACACTAAATTTTACCCCTACTTTAGTGATCTAATTTCTAAAAAAATCATCTACACTAAAGTAGTTGAGAAGACAAATACAAATTTGAAAATTTGAAAATTTAATAGATTTGTCAAAAAGGATATTGTACAGGCCATAGAGGTTGAGCAGGAGGATACTAGTGATGCCTCCCAATGTTTGAGCTCAGTAAGAAACTATAGCACCTAATGTAAAGTTTTGTTCTATGAAACTCAAAATCAGGTCAATTTGAAAATTGAAAGAAGCTACCCAGATGAGAAGAATTCTTAGAAAATTTTGGTGGTTCAAAAGAAAAATATGATGAAGAGGTGAATATATGCCCCCTCATGTTTTTACCCCCAACTAGGTGAGGTGAAAACATGATGGATGGAAAGAAAATTTTCACCATGAAAAATGGGAAAAACCGACCTATATATGTCCTGGGTGGGCCCATATAAGGGTCATTTTTACTATTTGAGGAGTTTGTTGACTTTTGTGAAAGAGAAGTAAAAATAATACCTCACAGATGTGATTATGTATCTCCTACAATCAACCAATTTTGAGAAATAGTAGCATGGGACGATGAGCCAGATAAGGAATAATTTTTTTTGACTCCAATGCAACTCGAACGGGGTCAAACGAAGCTATGGAGCCCAAGATACGCTCAGTCAAACCTTGGTCAACCTTGGAGCCAGGTCAGAGAAAGAAAGGCAAAAAGAATCAACGTCATCAAAAGTGGTCAAAATTGGCATCAATGCAAAGGTATCATCGCAATCTTTCCAACGACGTTTGTTTCACGAAAAACAGAGTCCGTTTGCACGAGATATAAGTAGTCAAAGTTGGGTTGACTTTGCTAACGTAAGCAAGGCACGGTCAACATGTACAACGCACAGTCAACAACATGGGCCAATCATAGGATGACACGTGGCATCCGTATGCCACACCAACATCGTCCAGGTCGGCAGTCTAGTCAACATCCATGTCAGCATTAGGCACATCATTGTCCACGTCGGCACCATAGCAACAGACACGTCGGCTTCAACAACGAATTAGGTTATGCCATGTGGCACCTCCTTGGCATGCCACATGGCCTCTTTCTTCTCCTCGGATGGCTTCAAAGTTTGTTTGTTTGATAAAAGATAGCTGGGGGATTCGATCCCCCCACCTCCCAAACACCACACCGGTCGGCTACCAACTCGGCTACAAAGCCGCACTTAAGTATGTATGAGCGATGGTTGCTTTTGTTGTTTAAAAATTGCAAATAAGAGGTTAAAAAGCTAGCGGCCAGGTTGGAACCTCCAACCGCCGGCCAAACAAAATGTGAGTGCATCTGTGAGCCATCCAATGACCTCGAGTTATATAAGGAGCTCGGTTTGTTTTGTAAAATATTTCAAACCGAATGCCTTAAATTTAAAACAAGTCCCTCCAAATTCAAAAACAATAATCCTTTTAAGGATTAATAACAAAACCTCCAAAATAAAAAAAGCCTGAAAGAGATAAAATAAAGGGTTTGAATAATTTTAAGAGATTAATTAGGATTATTAATAAATCCTAAAATGTAAATAAGGGAGATTAGTGGAGATTTTATGTAAAAATAAAGAGATAAGGTGATATTTGTAAATCATTTGGTTATGAACCAAATTGAGTAATTTTTTTGTATAAAAGGAGGGGGGTTAGAGGCTTTAGGGGGACATTATTCAAAATCTAGATTATACATAATTAAGGTGTTGAAGACTTGAGATAATTTCCGAAGAGATGAATTGTTGATCATGTACGTCAAGAGAATGCTGGAATTCCGTCGTGCTTGAAGGGAAAAGCTTGTAAACAGATGTAATGCCGAATTTATGAAGATTTTAATTTGATCGGTCTACTCTTTGGAGAGGGGCCGGAGATGTAGTCGTTCTTATGATGAACTCCATTATCAAGCTGTTTGCATTCTCTCTTTCTTATGTCTCTTTCTGAATTCTATATTTTTGTCAATTCCATTAGTTTAATTATGTTATGGTGTTGATTTCAATTTAGTAATTTGGAGATTGGAATTGTAACCAATATGCATTCTTTAAGCAATTGTCTTAGATCCTAAAATCAGATCAAATTGGTATCAGAGCTGTGTTTTTGACTAGTATTGCAGATTCAAATGCTTACACACTGCCAGCTTCAACAAGGCAAAGGAAAACTTGAAGAGTATAATCCAGAGATTGGAAGACGAAGAGCTCATTCACGAACACAGATGGCAGATCCAAACGATGTACAAAGTTCTGAGCTTGGTGAGAAGGAATTTCAGAAGGCTTTTCTTGACATGAAGGCCATGGTCAAAGTCTTATTCCTGGAGAGGCAAGAAAGGATGCAGAGACATGAAGCTTGTGTAGGCAAAGGAAAGAAATCAGGAGATGATCCTGAGCCTTCGAAGACACCTCCCTTTTCTCCTTCTTCTCCCTCTTCTCTATCTTCTCCTTCTTCTCCTTCTTCTACTCATTCTATGCCTTTAAATCCTTTTAAGGGTGCACATAAGCCCAAAATTAAGTTGGATGTAAAATTTGACTTACCAAAATATTGTGGTGAATTAAATGCTGAAAAACTAAATGATTGGATTCAACAGACCTTGAATTCTATTGTAGAGTTCAAAACCTCATAGATGATGCTGATAGGATCCAACTTGCTACTCTTCGGTTAGGGGGTACAACTCTAACTTGGTGGGAGAGTAGGACTAGAGCAAAAATCTCCCAACATGGTAAAGTCAACTTGTCCTAGAAAGAATTTGTATGTGCTCTTAAAAATCAATTCTATCCCTTAGGCTACATGCAACAGTTAATGATGAACTGGCAGATGTTTAGGCAAGGGAAAGGTCAGTCCATTTAGGAGTACACTCATGAATTTCGTAAAAGGGCTATTGCATTAGATGTTCCATTGTACACCTAGGATACTTTGTTGGAGTACATAGGAGGTCTTCATTCCTACCTTAGACATTCAATTCTGGTTTTGGATCCCAATAACCTTGATGAAGTTTTTGTTCAAGATACCCATTTAGATTCTAGAGGTAAGGGATCATTCATTGATAAGTTTGATAAAAAACCATCTAAGTCTGAGGGAAAGTCTAAGGGTAAAGATAAAGAAAAAGATAAAGGTAGAGGAAAGAAGACAACTACGGTGAAGAAAGAGGGTGAAACCCACATGCTCACATTGCAAGAAAGAGGGCCATGATGAATCGAGGTGCTGGAAATTGCATCCAAAGGCAAGACCAAAAAGATTTGGAGGCAATAAAGGAAAACAAAAGACTATTGCTGCTATCATTCAATAGGATCTTGGATCTAATTCTGGAGATTAGACAAAGATCATTGCTACTGGGATCCAAGGTAAAGGGAAAGGCATAATTCTCTCTTCTGATGCAAGTATTTATAATGCAAGTATAAGTAATGCAAGTAAAGTATCCACTCCTAAATTTGATAAACAATGGAATGAAATGTTTCACATTCGTGTGGTAACTAAACACACAAAGATTGATACACTATTCGATTCGGGCTCTCAAGTCAACTTGATTTCTGAAGAGGTTGTTAAGAAATTGAATCTAACTACTACTCCTCATCCTAAGCCCTATCCACTTGGATGGGTATGTAATGATGCATAGTTGCAGGTGACAAAACAATAAAAATTGTGTTTTTCCATCACTGCTAATTTCATTGATGAAGTAGAAGTAGATGTTGTACCTTTGGATATTTGTGGGCTTGTATTAGGGAGTCCTTATCTATATGATAGAAAGGAAATATTTTATAGGGGGGAGAACAAGTATCATCTTTTTAAAGATGGGGTAGAATACATTGTACATGCACACAAGGTCAAGACTAATCTCACACTAGTTAATTCTAGTCAAATGAAAAGATTAGTCAACTCCAGTAAGAACTTTGTGTTAATGATTGTAAAATCCAAAGAAGAAGATAACTCTAAGGCATTTAAGGGGTGTGACCCAAAACATAAGGTTGAAATGGTCAAAATTGTTTCCGCTTATGACGACTTGTTTCGGGAACCAAAGGGGTTGCCACCCAAGAGGGAAATACAACATGAAATCCAGTTGTAGCAGGATGTGCCATTGCCTAATATCAACTTGTACCGTTTGTCCATAATGCAGAATGAAGAAATCAAGAAACAGGTTCAGGAGTTAGTGGAGAAAGGAGTCATCCGTCCTAGTACATCTCCTTGTGGTTCTCCAATTGTGTTGGTTCCAAAGAAAGATGGATCTTGGAGAATGTGCATTGACTACCGTTCTCTGAACAAGATAACGGTAAAAAATAGGTATCCTCTTCCAAGAATTGATGATTTACTTGATTAGTTAAAACATGCAGTTTGTTTCACTAAATTAGATTTGCGAAGTGGTTATCATCATATTAGAATTGCAGAAGATGACATTTGGAAAACCACTTTCAAGACAAAACAGGGACTTTATGAATGGTTGGTTATTCCCTTTGGGCTTTGTAATGCACCTTCCACGTTCATGAGGTTCATGAACGATGTCTTTCGTCCTTTCATTGATGATTTTGTCATTGTATATCTAGATGATATTCTTATATTTAGGAAGTCTTGGGATGATCATGTAAGTCATGTAAAGAAATTTTTTTATGTTTTGAGAAAAGAAAAACTCTATGTAAAGATGTCTAAGTGTGAATTTGCAAAGACATCTCTAGTGTACTTAGGCTATGTCGTAGGGAATGGTCAATTGAAGGTAGACCCTGCGAAGGTCAAAGCTATTGTAAACTAGCCTAAGCAAAGTACTGTAACAAAAGTCAGAAGTTTCTTAGGTGCAGTCCATTACTGGAGAAATTTCATTGCAAACTTCTCCTACATTGCATCATCATTGCACGCATTGACAAGTACGAAGACAACTTTTCAGTGGGGAGGTCCACATTAAAAGGCCTTCAACACTTTGAAGGAAAATTTAAGCACTGCACCAGTTTTGGCTTTACCAGATCTACGTCAACCATTTGAGATCGAGATTGATGCAAGCGGGTTTTCCATGGGAGTTTTTCTTATGCAAGGAGATAAACCAGTCTGCTACCACTCTGAAACCTTTTCAAGAGCAGTAAGTAACTATCCTACTTATGATAAGGAACTTTATGCATTAGTTCAAAGTGTTAATAAATGGAAACATTACATAATGGGGAAAGAAACTGTAATCCACACTAATCACCAGCCACTACAATACTTGCACTCATAGTCTAAACTGCAACAAAGTAGGCATTTTAGATGGATGGGATTTTTGCAACAGTTTCACTTAGTAATTAAGTACAAGAAAGGTACTCATAACAAAGTAGCATATATGCTTTCTAGGCCTCCTGTTGTGAACTCATTGATTATCCTTAAAGGTACTTGCATGATGCATGAAAGCTTTCAGGAACAATATGCTAATGACAAAAACTTTAAGGATATTTATTCGACTTTAATGGCAGGCAAACAGATAGAAGAGAAATATTACTATGTATAGGATAAACTTTTGTATCATTTTGGCAAGTTATGTGTTTCGAAAGATGAAAAAGCACATGTAATCCATGAAGCTCATACCTCTTTGATTGCAGGACATTTTGGGGTAAGTAAAATAGTTACTCAATTGCAGAAATATTGTTACTAGCCTAAAATGTAGGAAACTGTCACCAAATACATTAAGGGTTGTATTATGTGTGCAACTAGTAAACCAAGTAATAAAAAATTGGGGTGGTACACACCATTACCTATTCCATCCCGTCCATGGGAAAGTGTGTCTATGGATTTTGTTGGGGGTTTACCTATGTCTAGGAAGGGTCATGATTATCTTTATGTAGTAGTTGATCGGTTCAACAAAATGTGTATCTTAATGCCATGTAAAAAGCAAGTCACTGCTGAACTGACAACTCAAATGTACTTCCAATTTGTATGGGTTCATTTTGGGTTACCTACTTCTATTGTATTGATCGAGATTCTTGATTCCTAGGGGAATTTTGGTTAGCTTTGTGGGGACTCATGGACACCAGACTGAAGAAGAGTACAACCTTCCATCCATAGACGATGGATAGACAGAGGTAGTAAATAGGATAGTTGTGCATCTACTTAGAGGCTACTGTAGCAAGCATCCCAAGTTGTGGGATGAGAGTCTTCATTATGTGTAGCATGCTTACAACCATGTGGCACACTCTTCTACAAAGAGGTCTCCCTTTGAGACTTATTTCAGTTATGTGCCTAAGACTCCAATGGATTTTGCTTTTGGGAAAGATGATGTTGAAGATGGACGCCATGATTCAGAGATGGATTTGAAGTTCATCTAGAAAGTCCAAGCCATCCATCGCAGCTAATAATTGGAAAAGCCAAGCCAAATACAAGGCCTTCCTACCATGATAAACATCGACCCATCATCATTTTCTGCACTGCCAGTCATATCAGCAAGGAAAGAATGCAAGGCTTAAGGAAGGCCTGCTAATGCATAGGTCCTTTGAGATCTTGGAAAAGATCAGAACCAATGCCTGCCTCAATCTTCCTCCATACATATGGATCTATTCAGTTGTAAATGTTGAGAACTTGAAGTTGTATGAACCTTTGATGATATTGGATGAGGAGACTGAAATACAGGTTCCATTAGTTGATGATCTTTCACCAAAGTACATGTCAGAGTTGCCTGAAGATGTCATGCTAGACAGGAAAACCAGGACTTCACGAAGAGGAGTAGTTGAGTACCTCAGAGTGGGACTAAAGGGGATGAATCCAAGCAAGGAAAAATGGATGGAGATTGGTAAAGTGAGGGAGCTTTACCCTCACTTACTTTCTGAGAAACTAGCTTTTGGAGGTCCAAAAGCTCTCCAGTGGAGAGGACTAATCTAAAGGATCTTCACCAAAAATTGAAGTTTCTCACTTATCTTCAGAAATGGCATCATCGGAAAGTGGTCAAAATTTTGACTCCAACGCAACTCGAATGGAGTCAAACAAAGCTATAGAGTCCAAGATATGCTCAGTCAAACATTGGTCAACCCTAGAGCCAAGTCAAAGAAAAAAGGTCAAAAATTGAAGTTTTCAAAAGTGGTCAAGACTGGTGTCAATGCGAAGATCTCATCGCAAGCTTTTTGACAATGTTCGTTTCATGGAAAACGGAGTATGTTTGCACGAGATATGAACAGTCAAAGTTGGGTTGAATTTGATGACATCAACATGGTATAGTCAACATAGTATGGTCAGCATCCAATCATCATCATCAACCAATCACATGTTGACATGTGGCAAAATCTAGACAAATTAAAAAATAGTAATAAAAAATGCACCTAATCCTAAGCCTTAAAACAAGGCTAAAATAAGCCTCAAAACAAGGAAAACAAAACCCACACCTACCTCCCATGTGCATGCTTACTTGGGGAAAATTTTAAGGAGGAAAAGGTGGGCTTTACTTGGTAAAACAAGTAAAACAAAAAAACTAAAATATTCCCCTTAAAAATAACCACTAAATTAATGGGTGGTAAGTAATAATTAATAAGCCCAAATTTAAAACAAAGTCCTCTAAAAGGATGAAACAAACAAACTCCCGTAAACAATATAATCCAGGATATGACAAAAATTAAGGGGCTTAGGGATTTTATATGTTTTCTAAAAATAATGTAAAATGGGAGATTTGAAGATTTTTGTGTAAATAAGGGGGATTTTTAAGTTGTATTTGTAAAAATGGAGAGATAAGGTTGTTTTGTAAAATCAATTGGTTAATAACCAAATTGATTAAATTTTCAATATAAAAAGGGGGGTTTAGAGGCTTGAGGATTCATTGGGAATTATTCAGGTGTTGGAGACTTAGAGCATTTTGGAGAGATAATTTTTTTGTTCCTGTACATCAGAGAGAATGTTGGAATTTAGTCGTGCTTGAAGGGAAGAGCTTGCAAATTGTTGTAATGCCGAATTTTTGAAGATTTCAATAAATCGGTCTACTCTTTGGAGAGGGGCCCGGAGACGTAGTCGTTCTTACGATGAACTCCGTTATCAATTTGTTTGCGTTCTCTCTCTTTCTCTCTCATTCTGAATTCTAATTTTGTTCAGTTAATTATGTGTAGTTGATTTCATTTTTGTAATTTGGAGTTTTGAAGTTGTAATTAGTTTGCATTCTTAAAGCAATTGTCTTAGATCCTAAATCAAATCAGTTTCCAATCCCATTCCTAGACAAGTTTCGTGTAGCTGAATGAATTAATTAATTATGCTTTTTGTGAATTACAAGTATTGTCATGGTCTAAGGAGCAAAGCGTTCCAAGATATTAAATCCTTACCAAGCAGTATTTAATATGCTTTTGTGGGTCAAAAAAGATATTGAATTAAGATGAATGATTTTGTAAAGATGACATGCAAAAGAGGGGAATTTTTTGAAAAGATAATCAAGTTGGGAGTGAATTGAGTGTTTCATGGTCCCCACCTGGAGTGATTTTTGGAAAGGATACTAATTTATGTAATGTGACACAATGAACTCAAAGTAAAACTGGAGGATGGAATTGTTACTAATTTTTAGTTGCTTGCTCAAAATTAGTGAAGTTTATTTGTTGGCTTATAAAATTTAGATGTTAAGTCATCCAATGAACAGTTTAGATTAAACTGTTGAACAATTCAGAAAAAAACAATAAGGAAGTTTCATTTGAAAGCAGACATTCAGAAAATGTTATGAAAAGCTGGATTATTTTTCTACAATATTTGTCATTGTTGATTATCAAAAATATATTGCAGATTTAAAAGCAAGAATGCAAAATAATCATTCTTTTTTATTACAGTACATGTGTTCTAAATAATTGCAATTTCATTGTTTCAAAATATGTAATTGGAACAAACTCATATTGCAATGCCATTGCATATCATAAGCAATTGATTTATTAAGAGATATGATTTTGTGATCCCACACAAGTCGTGGGTAGACTAAATTGATTTAATTCAACAAGAAGAACAAATTATACAACTGAAGAACAGTTAAAGAAAAGTAACATGAAAAAGGAGTTCATGTCTGTCATTGCCTTGAGGGCTGGTGTAGGGTTGATCCCATAGGTTCATCTCAATCTTCAATGTCTTCAACCTCTAGCTCCATTGCTCCTAAGCTCCAGAACCTGCAAGTGTTTTAAAAGTTTTGTTAGAACTCAAGTCATGAGATCCTAAAACATGTTCAATTCAATAGAGATATAATTTGCACTCGTTATCAAATCAAATCAACTTAGTCAACATCCACGAGATAAATGAAAGAACTGTAAGGCCAAATCATCAAGAAAAATCATTGAATCCACTATTTTTATTGACTTGTTTGTGTCATGCACAGATACAGGAAAAGTTTTGTTGTTGTTTCATCAAAATTACAGCATGTGGGTTAAAACGTGGCTCCCACAAGGGTTGAGCTCGGCATGCTAAGTTATCAAATAACGAGATCATTTGAGCTTATTTAAGAGGGAAATGCATTGTTAAAAGTCATCACATCAACATGGTCATGGAATGACAGTGAACATGCATACATAATATGTTTACAAAGTTTTTCAACTTTCAAAAAAGCAACTATAGGAGCAATGTTTAGAGCCACTAAGATAGATAGCATGCTCACAAAAATGAAGACATAGTACAGATCCAGGTGCCATAAAGACATCATTAGAAAGTACAAGCTTTTTCTATTAGGAATAGAAAAAAATAGAGATGGAGCACAGTCATGATTACTTTACAGCAGTTTGAATATCATGAAATCAACATTGTGTTTTGCAAAAGTTCCAAAAATAATTACTCCAATATGTATGCAAGTATGAATTACATTAGTGTTATAAGATAATTTCATTTTTAGAATGATTGCTTATAGATTCAAAGGGACAATATTATCATTTGTAAAATCTTTGTCAACAATCGAATGTGCAGAGATGAAGTACAACCATGAAAGGATTTTAGTAAAATATTTCTAATGCAAAATGATAAATATACAATCATCTTGGAGCAACTGGTGTGTTTAAAAGATAAAGTGAAAAACATTCGATTATCATGATCTTAGGAAAAACAGTTATCAGAGCATCAAATACCTTTCAAAGACCTATACAAAATGTCACAAAGGTCATGGCCTATCAATTATAGATATTCAAAAGAAAGCTTACAATATGCAACTTAAATGGAGTTTATTTTATTTTCATAGAGAAAATTATAACAGAAAATACATTCAAGGCGTATAGAGACAGCATGTATCAATGGTGACCTCTCTACAAGAGGGTTTTGAAAGAAGTCAAAATGAAAAGGCTAGGGTAGCATTGAGTAGTTGGTTTGTATTTTACCAATGAGGGTTTTACATATAGTGAAACAACAATGAAAAAAATTAGATACCCATTTGTAAAAATAATGGAAAAACAAAGGTTGTAGCCATATTTGTAGGTTTTCCAAACCTCCAAAGGCCAAGTCAAAAGCTCGATACATTTTCCCCATGGTGGCAGCTATACAGAAACTTAAAGCTTTATATTTACATGGTGGCCTTAACTTATTTGATTTCTGAGATAAAAGCTGAAGTAATGAAACATTCAAGCTTTTAAATGGGAAAAAGGCCGAGTTAGGGTTATAATGGTGGCCATCAACTTTCAAAGAAATTATAAAAAAAATTACAGCAAGAATGATGAAGTTTAATCTTCTAGAAAGCTTGAAATAGAGAATATTCATGGTAGCCAATAGGAAATACCAACAGAGAACAAAAATCATGAAGGAAAATACAGTGAGGTCGTGGCTAAAAGCTTACAAAAAGCTTTTTTTTTTAAAAAAAATCATATAACTTCCAGATTTGAAGACAAAACCAAATTTACCTTCAAATTTTTGCATCAAATCTTCTTCAACACCTTCAAAATGGCATACAAAAGTTGAGATTACATGCAAAGAGGTTGGCTAGGGTTCCTTCATTGTGGCACCCTCAAGAGGTTTCCAAAATGAAAATAGATACCAAATGAATGTTTGTCATTCGATTTTAGGGTTAAGACCCTAGAATGTTCGATGGGAAGGCAATCTTTTTTGCCTTAAGTTTAATTAAAACTTTTTTCATTTTACTTTGGTTGTGGCTTTTTCCTTTGGAGTTTTCTTTTCTAAAACCTCTTAAAATATCTTCAACACTTAGTCTTTTAAGTGTTTTGGAAGTGTCCTTTATTTTTCCATTTGAAACAAATATTGTAAAACTTTATTAAAATGGTGAAATTAATCATTTTAATTAAAATTATTTTTATAAATGCAAAATAAAGATGTCAGATACTTCCTTTGAGATAAAACTTTATTTATGCATTTGAGTCAAATTGTAAATCTTTATTTTAAATGGTAATCATAAATCATTTAAATTAAATGATATCTTCAATGCAAAAATAAAGTGCCTTTATTATATTTTTTAAAGGCTTAGTCAATAGGAGGTCAGATGGAGCTTTTGAAGCTTTGCTTGAATTATGGGGTTGATTGAGAAAATTGTGCCAACACATGGAGAAAAATTAGGAGTTTGGAGCCCTTAATTGTGAGTTCACTTTTAGTTTTGAGTTCCATTTGATTGGATTTTAATCAAGGAGTGATTTGAGGCACAAAACTTGTGTTCACTTTCAGTTATGACCCTATTTTGGAGGGATTTTCAGTTGCATATGACCCATGAGGTTGTTTTGAGTTTAACAATTATGTGTGCATGTTTTGAGGAGTTGCTTTCAGTTACATGCCTCGTTTGAAGGAGAGGATGGACAACACATCAATTTTGGAGCCAAGATTCAAATTTGAATCTTTGGAGACTTTTCTATAAGACTTTCTCTTCTCTCATTTCATTTTCTCTAGTTCTAAGTTTTGTAACTGCTAAGGCAGATAATCCTGGCTTTGTAACTCATTTTCTTGTGAGTTCTTGAGATTTGTAATGCAGATATCTCTTATTTATCAATAAAAAATCTTATTTCCTTCTCTATATTTCTTTTCTCCTTGGTATTAGTTGTGAGTTACAAGATAGAATACTGTATTTTCATTGTTTTATCAAATTCCTCCAATGTTGAGTATAGAAAATATCATGTCATAGTGTAGGTCTTAGTTTGTGCTTTCATCCTCATGCATAGGGATTTGTGAAAACATCATTGTTTTCCTTTTTTTGAGCATAAGTTCAGGCCTTACATTAGAATCATTTTTGTTGACATAAATTCTAAGTTGTGAAATTATAAAGCGTATTGAGTCTGTTTGTGAGTTTTATTAGGTTTCAAATCATTTTTTAGTTGGTGAATCACCTTATTTTTCAGTTTTTAGTGTATGCATTAACCTTCTTACCCTTGACCTCTATTAAGAAAAAAGTATTTTCAAGAAATATCCAAAGGGAACCAACCCATAAGCTGGAGGTCTATTCTCACCATAGGATACCCACAGCCTAAGAATAGTCCAATGTGCATAGGATTTTAGAGTTAATCAACTTGTCTTTGGGTGAAAATCCTTGTGTTAACAATTTTGGCACACCCAGTGGGACATTGAACAGATTTATCAATTCAAAATGAGCTTATTTTGTTGTTGTAACAGTGTGAGTAGTAGTTTTCCAATCTTTAGGAAGGAAAAAATTTCACACTTGGCGACTCCAGAGCTTTGGTTTCAGCAGTTCTCAGTGAGAAATCACATGAGAAGTTACCAAACAAGACGAAGTGTAGAACCTGTTCAGCATTCAGAGCTACCACCAAGAAGTACCAAAGTTGTTAGGAGAGCAACAAGCCCTATTTCATCCTTCAATAACCCTCTGTTTATAAATTCTACAATTCATATTTCAACTAGTTCTAATGTTTCAAGTAGTTCATCAAGTAGTATTAACTCTTTAGTAGTCAACATGGCTCATCCACCACCTAGGAATCAACCTTTTGTTTCATTTGATCAAGGAAGTCCCTTGAATTTAGCCCAACATAATGATATTCCAGTTGCAGCCCTTAAGAGTTTACCATTCTTTACTGGTGAAGATAATACAACAACCATTAAGCACATTCGAGATGTGGCTTTTTTATGTGGTTTAGATCATATTACTGAGCAAGATATTGCAGTAAGGCTCTTGGAAGCCTCTCTTAAAGGTAAAGCTTTTCAATGGTTTAGAGGGTTACAGTAAATTCAGTTACAACATGGGATCAGCTAGGAGAGAAGTTGAATAAGCAGTTCAAGGACAAATCAAACCATCTTTCATTGGTGGAGCAACTCACAACCATCAAGTGAGCACCACATGAACATTTGGTGGACTTCAACTACCGGTTCAAGAAGACCTAAAATCAAATTCCAGCCTCAGTAAAGCCTTCTAATGACTATACTTTTTTGTTTTACTTAAAATCATTAAATAGTGATATTGCACTTTTAATCCAATCTATTGGAGGGGATTCATTACCAGCAGCATTTGATATTGCTATTAGGACTGAGAATAATTTGATTCATGCAGGTAAGATAGCCCCTAGGCCTTCTATGCCTTATTTTGCTGATTTACAGCCAACTACTTTTGTTTTACCACCTATTGTAGATATTGTTCCTGCATTTCCAGCCTTTAATACACAAGTAGCAGCTCAAGAGCATGCTATTCCTAGTCAGTTTTAGGAATTAGTTAGCATAAAGGAGTAGAATGAAAATATTCATAAGACTTTGCAGACTTTTGGTAACGAGTTGGTTAACATAAAAAGTAGCAAAACGAGCCCTCATACCAAGCCCCTTACCAAGCTTCGTACTAGTCCAATCCTCAGATTCAGAGGAGGAATTTCAATCAAAGGCCTTTTTCAGTCTTATAACCCCAATGCCCCTAGTTCATCCAAGGAGGTAATGCCAATGCAAAATAACATGGTTGTTGATTATGAATGGTGTTTTCCATGTAATTAGTCCCATAACTAGTCTACCTGTTTCAATGGAATACTTAATCAAGCAATAATGGTGCAAAGTAGTGTTGTTCTAAAAAAATCATCTCAGGAAGCTCATGATCATTAGTCTACTCGTGTAGAGCAAGTTAATCCTGATGTTTCATTGCTGAAATGGCAAGGTGAGGAGTTTTGTGTGGTTAATAATCCACAGAATTAGTCAAGTGACCCTGTAGCAGCCAATACCAGATCAAAGAAAAGGGTTGTTGACTTGGGACAGCAGACTGATGGAGGTAGAAATCAGCCATTCATAAGTTCACAAGGTCAAGTGAAGCCTTTTGTTACATAGAACGTTCAAGCTCTACCAAGAGCACAACCTGTGGTTGGAAAAGATCATCCTAGAGTACAAGTTCAGAAAAATATTGTTCTCAAAGGATAGCAAAAGGTCAATGCTGGTAATTTTAACATTTTAGAGCATATGAAGAAAACTAATGTTAGTGTTTCTATGTGGGACTCTTCCTAGATAAAAAGATCTCTTACAAGAGGCTTTGTTAAAAAAAAATTTGTCTGATGAAGTTTTAATTCAACAACCTGCTAAGGTTGTTCTTACAAATGACTCTCCTAAAAAGAAAGAATAGCCTACTACCAAGGTAGTTAGACCACCCCCCTTCTATGTTTCTCTGATTGTTGGCCAACACTTAGTTCACAATTGTATGATTGACTCTGGGGCCAACAGTTTTCTAATGCCCAAGCAAATTGTGGACAAACTTGGAATAGAGTATGAACCATTAGAAAAGGGGGTAGTCCAACTAGATGGTATTATTGTTAATACAATGGGAGTCATTAAAAATCTAAGTCTTACATTGTACTCATGCCCAAATTTCTCAATACCTCAGGACATTTATGTCATAGAGTTGCCTCCATATTTTGCAATTTATTTCTCATGATTTCACAGCTAAAATTGGAGGATACTTGTCCTCTGATTGGTCTCATATGTTATTTAGGACCAGGTATGGAACCAAAGTCACTATCAAGTCAGCACTTATTGCTAAGAATCATATTGAGCCCTATAATTCGAGTGTTGTCAATGTAGCAGTTGTTGTAAATTATGCTCTATTTGATCAAGAAGATATTACTGCAGTCAATGAGACTACTACTCAGATAGAGGATATTCTAGATATTTTAGTGGATGATTGGGTAGCAAAGAATGTTCAGAATTCTTCAAATGAACAACATGAAGAGGTAAACTTGGGAGTTTATATGATGCATGAATCTAATTTTGTTATGCCTAATATGGAAAAAAGTGTTGAACAACAGTCAGATTAGCAAGTAAATGAGGTTTGGAAGTTGTTTTTTGATGGTTCAAGGAGTAGAAATGGTGCTAGAGGTGCTTGTATGCTTATTTCTCCAACTGATGGAAAATACTATTCAGTATTCAGGTTCACATTCAGCTGCACCAATAATGCAACTGAGTATGAAGCTCTAATTCATGGTCTTCAGTGGGCAAAAAGGAGAGGTATTTGTTGTTTACAAGTTTTTGGTGATACATAACTGATTGTTAATCAAGTTAGAGGTATCCATACTACTAAGAATGATCTTCTCAAGTCTTAGAAGCATAGAGTATGGGATCTTATTGAAGATTTTCAAGTTTTTAATTTGTTGTCAATT
>VDFB02229678.1:151265-167737 GCA_007258455.2 Sequoia sempervirens
TAGAGAATATTAAACTATTCTTGAAACAAAGAGAAGCTCAATAAGGTAATGCACTTTTCAATATAAGAAATGCATCATTTGAAGCATCAAACCAATATGCAGTTTGTATGTATGATCAGTCGTCAGTCTCCACGATGGTATATTTCCATGAATATTTTTTTATAAAGAAAATTTCATTGCTTCGTCGCAATTTCGATGAAACACACCGACGAATCTCCGAAAAGATTCGATGAAGTTGCTATAGCTATGACGAAGGTTTCATCGTAACTCCTTGCCCATTTTGTTGCAATTTCGATGAAATTTTGGTGTTTTTTCAATGCTACTACTTGCTCATTTCATCACACTTTCGACAAACTTTTGGTGTTCTTCCAATGCTACTCCTTGCCCATTTCGTCACAATTTCGACAAACTCTTGGTGTTGTTTCAATGCTACTGCTTGCCCATTTCATCGCACTTTCAAAGAAATTTTGGTGTTGTTTCGACTATACTCCTTGCCCATTTCGTCGAAATGGCAACGAACATCTGGTGTTGTTTTGACGCTACTTCTTGCCCATTTCGTCGAAATGGTGACAAAATTCTAGTGTAATTCATCAATGGATACATGAAGTGTTCATTGATATTCTGACGAAAGTCTGAGTCATTTTATGATGTCGACGACTGATGAATCTGTGCCATTATTTTGACGTTTAAGTCATCATCGGCCTTTCGATGAAAAAACAACGACGAAAATATTTTCGTCATTTCGTCGCTTGTCCGACAAAGATTTGTCGAATGACCGACGAACGTCCGTTAGAAAATGGTGTCAAATTCAGTACTGATATTTGCATTCTAAATTGATGGTTCAATAGATATGAGTTACGTGTATTCAAGTGTATACTTTACAACTTACATGTGTTCCAATGTATACTTTATGGCTTATGTGTTTTTATGCATATACCTTGTATTCATGCATATACTTTCTATTAATTTGTGTATACTAAGTATTCATGTATATACTTCAAGGCTTACGTGTTTTTGAGTACTTATGCTTCCCTTATTCACATGTACATGCTTGACTTATTCACATGTATACTTATTAATTGGTTAGCCTTAGCATTGATCATTGTTATCCTTCATTGTTTGTCTTGAATATTAATTGATTGATGTTAAAAATCTTTATCTAAAAGAAAAAAATATGTTTTCAATTAGTATTCCATGAAATGATTCATAAAAGGAATCCAATATATTTAATCATTTGATTGGAACAACTCAATTAAGAAAATGATACATAATCTTCACAACACTTGCAAAACATAATATGCAAATTAGATGAAGTAGTTAACTTCTTGACACATTATCATACAAACATTTATCTTCAATAGTTTTTAAACATTTTCACAGCATAATCCTAATAGTGTAAAATAAATTGTTATGTTCTTGATGCGTCACCAGATAATCAAAAGATTTATATGTCAAATTTTTGCAATATTATTTCTTATATATGAAATGGACTCGGGAGAAAGAAAGTTATCATTTATAATACAAGTAAGATATGGACTAAACATTTTCCTAGACCCCCAAATAGGTCTATTTAACAAAGCAACACACTCTCAATCACTCCTCCAATTGGAAAACAACATTTGGTAGCATTTACCAAATTATGTTGCCCCTTGAATTTACCTACTTTTACTCCCTCAAACCTCTCTTTTTCATTCCAAACCCCTCTATTCCCAATTAGGGCATCATGCCATAACATAATTTTTACCTCCTTTGTCCTTGCAAACCATTTGAACACATCAAACTCCACAACCTCACCCTATTTCCAACCTATTCTAACTTATTCTCAAGCAATTTCTTCTTTTCACCTTGTCTAGCCTTTGTATTAAGGCCTAAATTCTGAATTTTGAATAGGGGCAGCATTAGTAATCTCTTCCAATGCCTTTACCAATGCCATTTTCTTATTCGTACTTGCATAATTGACTCAAATGACCCCACACTAACTCAAAACTAAAAGCAAGATTACAAAATTGCCTATCATGGCCTTATTTGACATTATAATGAATAAAACCACTAAACTAGAACTTCTTCATCAAATGGAGAAACAAGGTGTTCTACAGCAATAATCATACGCTTTTTGTGTGGAATATTCAGACTTCTAGACCATCATGTGTATGTTTATCTTTTCCATTGTTTTACATGCCATCATAAGGGATCAAGTTAGTTGAACATAGCTTAGATCAATTCCACATGTTTGGGTGCGAAAGAGGACTATGCCTAGCGTAAACCTACCTATCGAAACGCGTTGGAGCAGTTAGTTTGGTCACATAAATTGTAAAACAAAAGTTGCACCACTTTGCAACTTTACGCTGCTTCAATTTGACACTTTTCATCAAGAGAAAACTAGACACCACAGGAAACCGACTTTGAGATAACAAAAATTGAGAGAGGTTATTGTAGAGGGGCCCAACGTGATCCTATAGGCTCAGATGGAGAGTTTGTAAGCATCATGGTTTCTGAGTAATAGCCCACCAAATTTTGCTTCCCTTTTGCACTTTGGACCCTTAAGGGATCGGTCTGGTTGAACGTAGTTCAAAACGATTTCACATGTTTGGGTGCGAAAGAGGAAAATTACCAGTGTAAACATACCTATTCAGAAAAGCTGGACAATTCCGTTTGGTCACACGAGTTACAAAATGAAAGTTGCACCACTTTGCAACTTTGCATTGCTTGCATTTGACACTTTTTCCATCAAGTGAAAATCTTCCGCCATGAGAAAACCAGTCCGAGATAGCCAAAACTGAGAGAGGTTTTTGTAGAGGGGTCCAAGGTGATCTTGTAGGATTAGACGAGAAGTTTTTAAGCATCATGATATCTGAGTAACAACATTCTGAAGTTTGCTTCCCTTTTGCACTTTGGACCCTTAAGGAATCGGTCTGGTTGAATGTAGCTTAGAGCGATTCCGTATTTTTGGGTGCAAAAAAGGATGATGCCTCGCATAAAAATACCTATTCGAATGTATTGGAACAATTCATTTGGTCACATGAGTTGGAAAACAAAAGTTGCACCACTTTGCAACTTTGCACTGCTTGCATTTGACACTTTTTCCATCAAGAGAAAATGACACCACAAGAAAACCATTCCGAGATAGCTAAAACCGAGAGTTTTTTTCTAGAGGGGTCCAACATGATCCTTTAGGATCAGACTAGAAGTTTCTAAGTGTCATGGTACCTGAGTAATAGCATGTTGAAGTTTGCAGCCATTTTGCACTTTGGAACCTTAAGGGATTGGTCCAGTTGAACGTAGCTTAGAGCGATTCCACATTTTTGGATGCAAAAGAATACCATGCCTAGTATAAACATACCTATTCAAATGTGTTGGAATTGTTTGTTTGGTCACACGAGTTTTAGAACAAAAGTTGCACCACTTTGCATTGCTTGCATTTGACACTTTTTCCATCAAGTGAAAATCCGCCACCATGGGAAAACCACTCTGAGATAGCCAGAAATGAGAGGTTTTTGTAGATAGGCCCAACACAATCTTGTAGGATCAGACAATATTTTTCTAAGCATCATGATAGCCAAGTAACAATATGTTGAAGTTTGCTTCCCTTTTGCACTTTGGAGCCTCAAGGGATCGGTCCGATTGAATGTAGCTCGGAGCGATTTTGCATGTTTAGGTGTGAAAGAGGAAAATTTATAGTGTAAACATACCTATTCGGATGCATTGGAATATTTCATTTGGTCACACAAGTTACAGAACGAAAGTTGCACCACTTTGCAACTTTGCACTACTTGCATTTGACACTTTTTCCATCAAGTGAAAATCCAATCCATTGCCACAGGAAAACCACTCTGAGATATCCAAAAATGAGAGAGGTTTTTGTAGATGGGCCCAATGCAATCCTGTAGGATTAGATGAGAAGTTTCTAAACATCATGGTATCCGAATAATAAAATACTGAAGTTTGCAACTATTTTGCACTTTAGACTCTCAAGGGATCGATCTGGTTAAACGTAGCTGAGATCGATTATGTGTGTTTGGGTACGAAAGATGACCATGCCTAGTGTAAAAATACATATTTAGCAATGTTGGAATAGTTCGTTTGGTCACACGAGTTTTAGAATGAAAGTTGTACCACTTTGTAACTTTGCATTGCTTGCATTTAACACTTTTTTCATCAAGTGAAAATTTGCTGCCACAGGAAAACCACTTCGAGATAGCCAAAAATAAGAGAGGTTTTTGTAGAGGGGCCCAACATGATCCTATAGGATCACACAAGAATTTTCTAAGAATCACGGTATCCGAGTAACAACATGCTAAAGTTTGCAGCCATTTTGCACTTTGGACTCTTAAGGGATCGATTTGGTTGAATGTAGCTTGGAGCGATTCCGTGTGTTTGGGTGCAAAAGAGGACCATGCCTAGTGTAAGCATACCTATTTGGTTATGTTGAAATAGTCTGTTTGGTCACATGAGTTGCAGAACAAAATTTTCACCACTTTGCAACTTTGCACTACTTGCATTTGACACTTTTCCCATCAAGTGAAAATTCTCCGCCATGGGAAAACCACACCGAGATAGCAAAAAATAAGAGATTTTTGTAGAGGGGCCCAACATGATCCTATAGGATTAGATGAGAATTTTCTAAGCGTCATGGTATCCAAATAACAACATACTGAAGTTTGCAACCATTTTCCACTTTGGACTCTTAAGGGATTGATCCGGTTGAACGTAGCTCAGAGAAATTCCACATGTTTTGATGTGAAAGAGGACCATGCATAGCATAAAAATACCTATTTGGATGTGTTGGAACAGTCTATTTGGTCATATGAGTTGCAAAATGAAAGTTGCATGACTTTGCAACTTTGCACTGCTTGCATTTGACTCTTTTTCCATCAAGTGAAAACTGGACACCACGGGAAAACCACTCTGAGATAGTGAAAACTGATAGAGGTTTTTATAGAGGGGTGCAATGTGATCTCGTAGGATCAGATAGAGATTTTGTAAGCACCATGGTTTCCAAGTAATACCCCATCAAATATTGCTGCCCTTTCGCACTTTAGACCCTTAAGGGATCGAGCTGATTGAACATAGCTCAGAGCGATTCTGCATTTTTGGGTGCAAAAGAGGACCATGCCTAGTGTAAATGTACCATTCCTAGTATAAATGTACCATGTACTTAGAAGAAGATCAATAAAATTCATTGTTTCCTTGCATTTTTTTTGTATTTTTACTAGAAATCTGATGTTTCCGTGAACTGTACGGTTCCGCACAAGGTGATTGTGTTCTCTTTTTCAATCTCTTTGTGTTTCCACAAACCCAATACATATTTAGAAACCCATTTTGATGTTAGGGTACTTATTTGGTAAAAGGGAATAAGTTTTACGATGTTTGTGTTGTTGCTCCTGTATATTTTGATGGAAAAGGGCATGAAAAATGAGGTTTAACTCTAGGGTTTGATAAAATATTGCTTGTAGAGGTTGGGTGATTGTCTTTTGAGTTTTTGTAGGTGATTTTAAGAAGGTCTAAGGTAGTGGCATGTCCTGGTAAGGCGTGGAACCATTCCTTTCAATAAACCCTCCTCATACTAGCATAAAATAAGGGTTTTGTGATTTGACATGGTTGAGTGAGTTTCTCCTAAGACAAATTGTGGATTTGAGGGTTTCAATACATGAGAATTGCTGCCCCAACAAGTTCAGGGGGTTGTTGAATGTTTAAAAGTATGCTCCTTTGTAAATTAGGCCTAGTTACCCTAACGAGGACATCGAAGGTCATTTTTGATGCACATGTTCCAAGAAAGTCACTATTGATTTTGAAGTATCTGTTGTAACTCAATAATGGCTATCTAGATCAATCATTTTTTTGTGAAGTTATTTGAGAAGTTTGTGAGAAAAGGTCTAAAACTAGGGTCTACTGACCTACTAGACAAGGTAGAGTGAATGGTTAAAATTGAAGAGATAGAGAGTTGTTGGTTGAAACTTTGTTTGAAACTCATTAATTTTAGGTTTTGTGAAGATTTACACCCCTTTCTTATCGATACGACAACATCTACCAGGATCCATGGTGGAGGAGCACCATTGGTGCAAAATTGTAACTTGAGTTCATAAGGTCTAGATTGTAGGTTGTTGAAGAATTTTATTTAAAATAAGGTCCAAGAGACAATTTTATTATGTATTTATTCCTTTATGAGTCATTTTAGGAGTTTTAGGGGATACTGGGCTTGACATTTGTAAAAATTGCATTTTTGGAAAAGTTGTCAAGAAATAGTGTAAATTTGCTTTTTGAGGGAATATGAATAGTTAAGGAGTTCAAAAGGTAGTTAGATCCATTGGGAAGGTTTATTTTGAAGTAGAAACATCATAAATATATTGTAAAGATTCGATGAGAGGGGGATCTTGAATATTTGAAGCAATAAAAGTTGATTAGCACTACTTTTTATTAGATTTTATGTATTTTTCCATTCTTGGTAGACTTGTACGATCTCATACAGGTGTGTTTTGACTTGCAAACTGTGGAAATATATTAGATCATGTGTTAACTTTCATTTTTAGAAGTTTTGAGAGTCTTATTTTAAATTTGTGGATTTTTATCTCAGATTTTCTTAATCTTCCTTGTTAACCCTATTTTTGGGGTGTTCAAAGTCACATAAATGTAAAATTTTCCCCATTCCACCCCTTGTGACTACTGTGATTGCTGGAATGATATTTTTTTAGTTGGAAATAAGTGGTTTCAAGCTTGTTTGTGAAGGGGAGGTCTGATATTGTGTTGGTTATGATGCCCTAATGTGAAAATATGAGTTTTCCTCATGAAAAGTGGAGGTTTTGGTGGGCCAAAGTGAGTTTTGTGAGAAGGCACCATTATTTCAAGTTTGATTAAGCTTGTGCAGTGTTGGAACTGTAAAATTCTGAATAATTTATCAAGTTTTTCATACCCCTGAGTTTCAAAAATAATCGTCACCATATGCACAGGCGTTCTCTTCATAACATTTTGCTAACATTTTGCCCATATTCAGCCATGCGATCCCATAAATCCATCTAGGTCTAAGTATTTCACTTTATGATCTATATCGGCATGAGATTATCAGGGTCTCCCCGATCCATCTTGCATTTTCTGCTGATGTATGTCTGTTGTTGCCTATCGACAAGACCTCAAGGATGTCACAACGATCGAAATTTACCTACAAGCAACCTATCGGCAGGACATTCACATTGTTTCGGCGATGGAGGAAGATTCATATCAGCAAGAGGGTCTTCATCGGGATGAGTCACAACAAAGTTATATTGTCTCACTGACCGACGCAAGAGTATACACTTCGGCCAGACAAATTGTATTCGATATGTGGTCTCATCGAGTGGGGCGTGTCTTGCTGACCAACAATAAAGATATACATATTGGTAAGACTCATGTGCATCGGAGTAAGGTCTTGGCGAATGGCCCCGGTCTTGCCGACAGTGCGAAGGGATTATATCGATGGTTTTTTGGGGTAAGGTTATATAGTCTTGCCGACTTTTATGTCACGTCGATATGTTGTTTCATCGGCAAGAAAGCCCATATGTCTCAACAACAAGAGTGCACCATGGGGTTTTTAGGTAAGACTCAAAGAATTCTATGGGACGTCTTCCTAACTCAGAATTGTCTTAGCGACTGGAAAATGCACTACAAAATGCATCTCGGTAGGATATAATATAGTCTATCAGACGTCTCCCCGACAACAAAATGTTACAGTGAAACACATGAGACGAAAGAACATTCGTCGGTGAGACTCAAAGTGTCGATGGGACAACATGACATCATAGCGATGAATAGCAAGATGATTGTCAGTGTAACATTGAGAATCAGTATGACTACAGAATGTCTTGGCGAGTGCTTAGCGAATAATGGCAGAGCCTGAATACTGTTTGTCGACATTGGAATATGAAACGATGTGTTTGTTCAAATACAGATGTATAAATATCCATTTTCGATTGTAAAAAAAGGGGAGATCATATTAGATTAGATAGTAGGTAGGTCAAAAATGGATACAGTAGAATAAATATTTTAGAATAGAGACTATGATGCATGATTTCAAAATGGATATTTTAATGAGAATCAGTTGATGTCATAGCTCATTTCTGGTGTCAATTGTCTATTGAATTTATTGAAAGTATTACTAAGTTGTCTCCAAGATTGATGCTTTTTGGTTGTTTAAATTGATATAACAAGTTTATATTCAGTTTATCAGTGCACATTTGTTGTATCTGTGTGGTTAATTGATTGGTTCTTTCAAGAAAAGATTAAATCCTTTTGGTTGATCATAGTAATCAGGGAAATTTATCTGGATTATTAAAGAAGAGCTTAGCAATCACAGTCTTGCATGTTTATACAAGTTATAAACAAAACATATGCCAAAAAATTTGAGCGTTTTCTAGAAAGAGGTTGCCCACTTCTATTTCATTTGACTCCACATACCCAATAAGGCACTAGTCTCTGCATTTCACCATTTTAATTTATTCAATTCTTTTTTACATCTGTTAACTGAGCATATTAGGATTTAGCTTTAAATATTGCTATACAATATATACAAAATTTAATTTAATTTTTATTTGTCCACTTCCATCTGCCATCGTGGACAAATCACTGCAAGAGAGAAGATCATAAGTCAAGTCTGCCCAATTCATATAGGTACACCCGCCTAGGTTTAGCAACACCTAAAGAGTAGAAGGTCTAAACCATTTGACTTTGTCTGTTACCCTAAAACATTGTGAAATCTTGGCAGCCTTTCATGGTTCAAACCTACATTTTTGAGAGCTAACATGTAGACCAATTCAAACTTGTTTGAAGAGGTTTTGTGTTTTGGGTATATTGGGAAGTGACTTTTTGAATAAACCCCTAGGGTTTTGGCTAAAAAGTAGGTTTTTATGGATTACCCTTTGTATGGTGGTATGTCAGAGGTTTGATTGTGATTTTGGAGGTTTTGAAACATTTAAATTGTTATTCCAAGGTTTGTTAGGGTTTGGATAAGTTTAAGTATAGTTTCTTTGGAAAAAGAGGCTAATTAGAAGCCTAAAATAGTGAAAAGGTGAAATTTGAGTGCTCTGGTATGAAGTGATCATAGGTGGATTTTGAGTATGTCAAATTTTTTTCAAATGGGTCCCTAAAGAGGTTCATGCCATGGAATGATGAGGTGTCATTAAGATAAGTTACCCGATTGAGTTGATTCCCAGTGCTACAAGGGAAAATAGTGATTTTGAAGAAATGATGAAATTGTGAGGATTTTATGGCCTTACAGTTGTGTTTGCATATTGGAATTGTGACTTTGTGTGTTGCAGGACTCTCTATATTGCATCAATCCACAAACCATCATATTGACTATATCACACAACATTTTACATACATTTTATGTTTCAAAATTCAATTTTTACATTTGAAAACTAATCAACAAACAAAGTATAAGGTGCTATACAATCTGCACAAGCTTGAAACAAAAAAGGAAAAGTGTTGCAAATATAGAAAACATCATCCTTTATTTACTAATTTTGCAATTGTGCAACTAATGCAAGTTTTTCATTTTTACACCAAATGACATAGTTTGTGCAATATCACTTCTCTAATCACCTAATGACCTCTTTAAGACTTTGAATACATTACATATGACCTTCACATGACCTTTTTCACATTGTTTAAATTTCAAAATTCAAATTTTGTAAATTTTCCTATTGAAGGAATTTATAGAACAAGGTGCTACGTCACCAAACATGAACTCCAAAATTACAATATTTGAGTAAATCTCATTACAATTCCTTAGGAACTTTGTTCTCACAAATATTTTACAATGTCACTCATACATTCAAGATTTTCTTTAAATGTCTACATCATAGGTGCTCATTATGAGGTTAACTTCAATTGAGTAACTTGAGATTCCCTTGCTAAGCTTCACATGATCTTTTATAATGGCTTCAAATCAGAATTGAGATTTCTCAAGATCATCAAAATAAGGAGGTTGCATTGCTTTTTTGGTTGAGATTCTCTTTGATGGATCCTAAATCAACATTTTCTACAACAAGAGACCAATCAATTTTTAGTAGTTTACTTACAAATACACAAAGTAAAAGAGAAAAAGAAAGAGCATCCAAAATGGAAATGAAATGAAAATAGATGGAAGGCACTTACAGATAGGAATGTCAGTCTCTCAACTTAGTCACTCCTGGTCATACATCTTCACTACGAGTTCCAAGATGCCTATTGCACACAACGCCTCTCATGAATAGAGTGAGTTGAAATTTGAGATGCTCTTATAATGTCTACATCATAGCTACTCATGATAAGGTTAACTTCAAATGAATAACTTGAAATTCCCTCACCAATCTTTGCACAAAATTTTGTAATGGCTTAAAATCATGATTGAGATTTGTCAAGATCATCAAAATAAGGATGTTACATTTGTTTTCTAGCTAACATTCTCTTGGATGGCTCATAAATCTGCATTTTCTGCAAGGGGACACCAATAAATTTGTAGTAGGTTACTTACAAAGAGGAAAAGTAAAAGAAGATGATAGTATTGCCATCAAACAAATTAATGTGCATACAAGTATAAATTAATAAGAACCAATGTGCATAATTACAAATTAATCCAACAAACCATCTAGGTCTGCTCTTCTCTTTATTGTGTCAAGTATTGCTTCGTGGTCAAACTCACGGACCTTCCACAAGACCTTATTCAAAGGTCTACCCCCATATTTGGTCAAATGAACATTGGATGCCATGACAAGGTTTGAGTAATGAATAATCTTACGATGCATGTCAAAGTCCTGAAACAACCAATGTTTAACACTCTTATGTGGTTAACTTCTAAGCCATGTTACAGTAACAACAACCAATCCTGTAGGGTATTCGATGTTTTCTCCATCTATAACTGGGGCCTCCAATTTCTTTTTGGCCTCAACATAATGACATAGGTAATATTTTGTTTCCTCTTTGTTTTTTTCATCTGTAATAACTACATAAACTTTCCCTACATTGATATGTGCAGCAAATCTCTCAAAATTAGTCAACATTATGAATACACTACAAAGTAATGTAACAATATGGAATTTCAAAAAAAAGCAAGCAGATATATTACTCGGTTGAACTAGATCTGATACGTGCTCAAAGTTGATCGATGATTCCATCTGTGTTAGTTCCAATGCCATCGAAGGGCGATACGTGTGAAGTGGGCTGAGATAATTTTTTGACCATTTTTCAACCCACTCCCCTAACTCACAATCATTCCAGGCTTGCATTGTAGATGAAGAACAAAAGCATTCCATCTTTTGTGTATCAATACTCCATGAACCTACATTTAAGCTAAAGAAAGAGTGTAGCTCACTCGATCCTGTTAGTGTACACCAATCCTCATATGGTGCAATGTTAGTATCATCCATCAACCGAAAATACCTATGAACTGAAGATGTACCTTCATTACCTGGACCCATTGAAGCATTACACCACTCAACAATAGATCTTGCATCTGTCAACTTTGCACTATCTTTATACTTTAACTCTTCTCGTGCTAATGCTCTTTTCACGCATGCTCCTACACCATCATGATCCCCCTTTCTATGCCCGACATCACAAAAGTTCCACATATGTTGTACACCTATAATGACATGCATCCTGCTCAACTAGTAGAACATGCATGAGTTCTTGAACTGTGTTGCACAGTTATCTAACCATAGTATATGCCAACCATATGCTATGCCCCTCTGAGCCAAATCACTGTAGAACATCTAGAAGAAAACTTGCATGAACTCTGGAGAATGCGTGTGATCATCACTAATATAAAAGTGATACTACCTCAATACCTTCCTTTGGTCCTCTATACTATCAACTACATGAATGAATGCTATTTGCACAATTATCAAAACCTGTGTGGAGTTGTAATATTGTGATTGCACCTCACGCTATGGTTGTAGAGTGTAGTTCTCTACAAATTTAACCACTGATACTATGTTGCCAACTGGAAAGGTGTCCTTGCATAGCTTGAATTGCATGTCTAGCCATTGAGCTTTATGGGTATGCCTTGCATACTCATACACTATATTGTCATGAAACACGAACATAAAATGATACACTGGAATCTTCTAAACAACCAAATCACAACTTTTTGCTTGAGACCGATATTTTGTAGCATGTGCCACCATTTTATACTTCTCAAACTCTACTATTTTTTATCCCACCTCATCTGTACTTTCCATATGTTGACATACTATCATACGCTGCAAGCCATTGCAATGCTTGCATGAACCATCCAAGCATGCTATCCTATAGAATATTTGGCCATCCTCTATTTCACATAATTTTTTTGATAAGAACTCTCTTGAAGATTTTGGTGGGGCTTCTATGCCACAATCCTACAAAACATTGTTAGTATGCAAATCACAACATATAGAATGATAAACATCATAATGGTTAGAGAATTCAATATGTAGTCTACAACAACAAGTAGTGCGTGTGTGATTTATCTTGACATAAAAAGGTTTAAGCATTTCAAAAAAAATTGACAAATACTAATTTGAGGATAATCCATTTGAAATTTATGAAACAATTGGGTTTGAGTCATATCCAAAAAATGCTTTGGATGTGGCTCATGGTTCTAACTACCGATTCTCCTTACCACATGCCTTTGATTCAGAGATGGCCTTGTGTTGTTCTTCCAATACTCCTCAATTAGTTTTCTCAATGCTTTAACAAATTTTTTATCTTTTTGTGGCAGTCTCCCTAAGAATTCCCATAATTCATTTGAATCAGTGCCCTCAATTCTTTGTTTCCTTTGAATAGCTTTTGATAAATCTTTTCTACTAATTCTCATTTGTTCACTCATCTTTCTAATGAGAGTAGCTCTCTTTTTTTGACTACTTACCAAAGTTGATGTAATGACACGTCATGTGACATTACTATCCTTTGAGCGTGAGGTCTTACCCACACTCTCATATGCATCCATTAGATTCTTCACAATAGTGTTTTCACTCGATGCATTTTATGTTCTCAACCCAAGAGTCTTCATGATGTCTCTATACTTTATACCCTACATCATTTCAACAAATAGTTGGCATCTTGCAGTCTCATTTATCCTTTCAAAGTAGAATTTCCAAATCTTATCAACATATCTTCTACAAGTGCATGCTAGAATCTTACCTTCCATGTGCTACAAAATATCCTCATCAATATTAATCAAATACTTTGGCTTTCTATGCAAAATTCTAGCTGGTGTTCTCCTAGGTACATACACCTCAACATTAGAAATTTCATCAATGTTTAATTGAGGTGGGCTAGATGGAGAAGAATACATACCTTGAGGTTCTCATGGGGATGATGGCATACCTTCTTCATCAAATCCGAGTGATGATGTACTCTCAACTTGAGATGTGTTGGATGGTGTCCAACCATATTCAATTGTGATAGATGGTGTCCCTCCATTCACTTGTGGTAGTTGGTTTCCCTCCATATTTTCCCGTGCTTAATGGTATCCCTTCGTATTCATTTTCTGTAGAGGGTGTGTCTCCAACTACGGTATCTGAATCTATCTTAGCTCAATACTTTCGCATTCGTGCCCTTTGTGCTCCCAAATCTTGTTCTCTTTTTGACAGTTTAGGTTCCTCTTCAGTTGGATTGTTTTTTTCAATAGTACCCAATTTCTTCTTCTCACAATATGCCCTTAACCGTTCTCTCTCCTTTGCTTTGAAGGTTTCATACTCTTCGTCTGTCAGTTTATTCCTTCTTCATTTATTCAACATGGAAGATAATTTTACCTATAGCATGATAATGAGATGAATATTAGTTCCTAAATTATTTTTTCATTCAAATAAATGAAATTGGGAGGTTTGATAGTGCATTGGGTGTGAAGCCCTAAAGGTAAAATTTGAGATTTCCTTGGAAAGTTGAAGGTTTTGGTATGTCAATTTGAGTTTTATGAATGGGAAACATTATGTTATGATGTTTTGAGCATGTGCAGGTGTAACAAGCCCTATTGGAATAGTTGGTAAGTTTGCAAAAGAGTGGGAGAGGCATTTTTCAATAAATCCCTAGGGTTGAGGATAAAAAGTAGGGTTTTGTGGATTACCCTTTGTATGATGGCATGTCTAAGATCTGATTGTGTATTTTGAGGTTTTGAGACATTTGAATTATTGAGCCAAGGTTTTATAGGGTTTGATTGAGTTTCAATCATAGTTTCTTTGGAAAAAGAGGCTAATTAGAAGCCTAAAATGGTGAAAAAGTGAAATTTGAGTGCTCTGGTCTAAAGTGACCATACCTAGATTTTGAGTATGTCAAAGTTTTTCCAAATGGGTTCTTGAAAAGGTTCATGTCATGTTCTAATGAGGTTTCATTGAGAAGTTTTTCCCAATTGAGAAGAGTTACTGTGATACATATCACCGTGGCACCCCATTGCTATGAGACATATGTTGCCCCTACCTTCTCAACCCTACCGCATTGGAAAGCTAGTGGAGCGTTGGCAAGCTAGCTCACTCACTAGCTTGCTAATGTGGTAGGGTTGAGAAGGTGGGGACAACATATGCCTCATATAAATGGGGTGTCACGGTGATGTATCACCATGACACCCAATTTCTATGAGGCATATGCCACCCCTACCATGTCAACCATTTCTGAGACCGGCCTGAACACATAGTTTTAAGGTTTGAAAGTCATTTAAAATGGTGTTTTAACCGATTCCTCTCATTTTTATAACTCTAACTCAAGTAATGGGTCTACAACATCACTAAAAAGGTGTGGGAATTTTGAGTGTGTCTAGGGGAGGTCAAGAGTTGAGTTGGGCATGAAGCCTTAGAGTGAAATTTGGTGTTTTCCATGTGAATTTCAGAGGTTTTGACATGCTAAAGTGATTATTGTGTTAGGGAAGCATTTTTTCTTGTTGAATTGAGTTTGTGCAGGGCATTTTGACCTATTTGAGGTGGCGACATGTTTTGATAAGGTTGGGAAGTGTGTTTTCCAATAAGCCCTAGGTTATTTGGCTTAAAAAGAGGGTTTTTGGTTTGGGCATCTTGGTGGATGAATTTTTGAGAAGTAATTGTGAGTTATTTGGTTTGAATACATATAAATTTCTTCCCACATGTGTTTGAAGGTTTTGGTCAAGTTTCAAGATAAGTTTCTTTGCTAAAGTGTCCTAATTTGAGGCCTAGTTGGTGTAGAAATCCTTATTTGAGAAATTTGTTACAAAGTAACCAATAGTGGTTTGATGGCATGTGA
This sequence comes from Sequoia sempervirens, assembly GCA_007258455.2. Classification (NCBI taxonomy): domain Eukaryota; kingdom Viridiplantae; phylum Streptophyta; class Pinopsida; order Cupressales; family Cupressaceae; genus Sequoia; species Sequoia sempervirens. The sequence goes on from VDFB02229678.1 coordinate 166,461, forward strand.
TTGTTTACCTTGAAGGGTCCTTGAAATGGTTCAAGTCTTGGTTTGAAAGAATCTTATCGAGAAGAAATACATAATTGAATGAGTTGGCAATGGTACTTGGAAGAGTGTTGATTTGGTGAAAAGTGAAAAGTTTTGAGAATTGTGACTTGTGAATTGTTGTTGTTGGTTGATTTTTTGTGTTCAGTTGTGTTATAGGACCTCCCATGGTTGCATTATAATTCAAATTATTTTTCCATGCTTCCATTTTGAGCCATGATTGCAAGATAGGCTGCACCTTTCCCCATGTTACTAACTTAGCCTTCAATAAAGAGTCTTCTAATAGTGGAGAGAAGGGTTAGATTCCCTTGTAGGTAGACTAATCAAGGAAACATTTAAAATATATCACAAATAAAAGTGATGAGGTAGATTTAGTGATGAGGTAAATTTAGAAATAGAGATGAAAACCAAAATAGTTTCTAAGATCTATCAATGTGGGAGAAGTATATTCCAATTTTTTAGAGAGATGTATGGAAAATTTGGTAGCATAGTCAAGGCAATGAGCTGCTTGGTATAATTTTTTGACAAAATACCTCAATGAAAGCTTCAGGGAGTGGTATGCACTTCCATAATAAAGGATTGAGAAATGATGTTTTATTTTACTTCCTTAAAATGTATGTCATATATATGTGTATACAAAATGTGGAAGCATACAAAAGGTAAGTCAATTGTTAAATAACAAAATGCCTCAAAGAGATGTGGTTTAAAAATGTAATTTTCAAGTATATAGAATTGTGTAATTTAAAATGTACATTGACAACCTAAGGTTATAATGACAAAAAAAAATGATCAACATGGAATATGAAAAATAACAAAAATGAAAGCAAGCCATAATAGAATGAATAAAAATGTGTAAAGACTTCAAATACCTAAAAAACCAAAGTTTCAAATGGAGGAGTTCAACCCAATTGTGTAGCCCTAGCTTCTTCTTTCTTCAAACTCCTCAACAATTTGACTTTTTCAAAAGCTTGTTCCCCTCCAAACTTCAATTGTAAATCGGTTTTCAATGGAATTCAAACTTGAATTGATATTATATGTCTTTCAATGTGAAAACTCTGCTATTTCATGCAAAGGTGGTAGAAAGATCATGAAAAAGGTGGTGGAATGTGAAAAACATGCATGCACACTTCACAACATCATCAAAAAGCTACTTTTTGTCAGGGTACACACAAAACTAGGAGAATATGCAGAATGTGCGCCTTGAGATCATAAGTATATTGATTTTTTTTACTATTTTTAGT
>VDFB02229678.1:167837-196275 GCA_007258455.2 Sequoia sempervirens
TATCTATCCAATGATACGTAATTTTTCACCTTCACAATGTTGCTTATTCATCCATAATTTCATTTTGTCATGTCTTTTGAAAAATAATGTTTGTGTTTTTTTTTATTAGTGTTCAATTGTTCAATGTAAATTAAATAAATTACATTTTTAGAAACTAGACTCCATTCTACAATTTTTTTATTTAAAAAATTCAATTAGTTTCCAAAATTTGTAGGGGTAGCATGGCCAAAATTCTATTTTTTAGGAAGTTTCCACTTTGAAAATTAGTAAAAAATAAAATATTCATTAAATAATTATCAGAAAAATCATGCATCAACTACATACTATTACCTAACTTCTTACTATAGTGATTTTAAAAATACTAAAAAAAATTTCACCGTACGAGGGTCGTACAAGAGTTGCTATGTTATGTTTTTCTAACAAAAACAACACTAATTTGTGTACATCCCTCATTTGAACCCCTTAATATCAACCATTTTCAAAATAAAATAGTAGTTTAGAATTTAGACTCAGAGCACTTACCCATGGCCAAAGGTTCAGGACTCACACCATATAAAATTCCAAAGTTTTCTAGGTGAACCATAAACAAGGAAGGCATAAAAGCTACTAAAGTTTGATATTCACTAGGTGATCCCCCAAGACAAGAATGCGAAACATATTCTTGATCAACAAGGTGTGTACCCATAACAAGATAGAAAATATGAGAATCACACTAGGTATACAAGTGTATACTCATAATAAAATAGAAAAATGAGAAACACACTAGGTCTACAAGTGTGTACCCATAACAAGGTATAAAAATGAGAAGAACACAATAGGTCTAAAAGTGTGTACCCATGTCAACCATACCAAGAGTTATAACCCCTAATAACTTTGATAAGTTTCCAAAAAATGATCAAGATGATATGCCAATGCCACACTATGTTCAACCCCTGTGAACAAAGTGAATAAAATAACCTACATATGGATGACAAGCTATATTATACCAAGTCCCATGAAATAAAAAGGTTTCACATGGATATAAAGCTATATTATGCTAGGTTCAATGAAATAAAATAGGTTTGACAAGGCTAGCAAGTTGTAATATGTTGAAAACTCATGAAACACATGACCCCAAGACAAGTATATTATGTTGGATGACCATGAATATGAAAAGTTTTAACATCTCATGGAATGAATGCAGTAAATCTAAAAAGGTAAATAATCAAGATAATCAAAGGGGCTTTACGTAATGCATGAAAGGTCACAGCTTAGGTAAAATCATACTTGAAATCATCACCAAGAGTGGACTAGTTGAGGTATAAAATATCACTCCTTAGGGAACACTAGCCATAGCATTACCACTAAGGAGAAAGTCATATGTTAAGAAATATCACACTCTTGTGGAAAATCAAGTCTAATATTACCACAAAGGAGACACACTTCCTAGGAGATATACATTATCATCACTAAGAAGATACTATTTCTTATGCAAACAACAAGTGGGGGACTATATACCCCACCTTAAAATGGCAGTGCACTTGCTACACTAACATTTTAAGGAGGGACAAGGATACCTAACCCCTTGAACCCAAGTGTAAGAAAAAAAGGTGAGCCAAATGGATGATGATATGTTTCTCCTTGCAAAATGAAATATGATTGCATAAAGCCTAGTTTATACTCTCATGGATGGTAGTGAATATATTATGATACTACAACTACCACATGACATGGAGCATCGACGAATGATATTAATTAAGTGAAAGGATTTTTTATGCTTTTGAAGGACAATAGATAAGACCTCTTATTGTTTCTTGCATATTGGTTTCTATGGGGACATAGATACCTTGTTCTCTCACTCTACATAATTTTTCATTATATCCAGATTATTTCAAAAGTTGATACCTTTTTCCATAAATTGTTTTCAATTCTTTCGATTAAGGTATCTTTTCATGATCATTATATGTGGATGCATAAGTTGTATTTTTCTATTCTTTGCTAAAGGTTATAAAATTAGATGCTTTTGATGATTCAAATGATATCATTGCCCCTTATTTCTCTTTTATTGACTTTAATTGTATAATCTTGTATTCCCCATCAAATTTAGGTGTGAAATATAATGATCCCTAATAATCCTTTGATTACATTATTATGGGTAAAGGGAACTTATCTTTGTCCCCAACTTGTACAGGTTCCACTTTTTTAGTTGGTGTCAATGTGCTAAGAGGATTCATTATTCCTATTTCAATTTGTAAGTAGTTTTCGGATTTAGGATCAACTTCTATCTTGTAAACCTTGTTTTTTTAAGTGTATTTCATTAGATGATAAAAGTGTGGAAGGTACTCCATTCATTTCATGAATCCATGGTCTACCCATGAGAATATTATATGAAAGATCATGAGGCATGACATGGATAGGGGTTTGTAATGTAACTTTACCAACTTTAATAGGTAATGTTATCACACCAAGCGATTGTTTTCCCACATTGTAAAAACCATGAGTAGACAAACTAGTTGGTTGAATTTTAGTCTTATCTACCCTAATTATATCCAAAAGGTTTACACTAAAAACATTAATCCCTCAAACATTTTCAATAGGGTAATAACTAATCCCCAAAGCACCATTTTCTTTTTGTATTTCTAAAGGCAGTAATTTACTTTGATGAAAAACAATATACAAATTAGGTTTATTCATGTTCTCAAGAAAATATGCCACATCAGTTGGTCACACACTAGTATGGAAAAAAATAAATTGTAAATAATTTTGAAGCATATCGTGATAAGTTGGTGATGTTTGAACCAACTCCCATAAGGATATCTTAGCAAGAGTTTTGTGATGTTTTTAAGCAAGATGAAATCATTTATCACTATGTTGTAGAATGTTAGGAGTGGGTGGGAGATATAATGTAATAGGAATTTTAGTTTGTTTTGGTTTCTTATTGTTCTTAGTATTATATGTGTGAGCTATTGTATGATAACTAGTTTTTTGCAACACATGATTACTACTAAGTTATTTTTCAAAGCTTAGGATATGGTCATGAGGTTTAGGGGGTCCTATAATGAGAAGTGGCTTAGGAGGTGACTTAAGAGGTCCAATAATTTTAGGAGGTCCAAAAGGATTTTTAGGAGTTCCAATAATTAGAGGACTCTTAGGAGGTCCAATAATCAAGGGATATCTAATAGTCACTTGTGTAGTAGGAGGTATTTTCTATAAGATGTAAAATTATGATATTGCTATCAAGATTCAACCGTGTAGTTTTGAGTCAAACTCACTGCCCCATGTTTCATGAGTAGTGGTTCACAAGAACCCATATCTCATGATAATGAATGGTCCACTTATCCCTCATTCAATCTAGGTGATGCTAACAGAGGTGAAGCACTAGTATTTCCTTTGAGGTCACCCATCCCAGTACTACTCCAACTCAAGTGCACTTAACCACAGTTTTCTCCAAGGTTAAGCCCACTTAACTTTCAACCCCATTTGTAAAACCTTAAAAAAGTGTTGTGCCTTATGAACCATTCATTATAGAGCCCATTTAGCTCATTAATTGATAAGTAGGAGGTATTTTCCACAACATGTCAAATTATGATATTGCAATCAAGATTCAACTGTGTACTTCTGAGTCAAACTCATTGACCCATGTTTCATGAGTAGTAATTCACAAGAACCCATCTCTCACGATAATGAATGATCCACTTAGAATTCATTGCATCTAGGTGATGGTCACTGCGGTCAAGCATTGGGCCTTCCTTGGAGGTCACCAATCCTAGTACTACTCCAACTCAAGCGTGCTTAATCATAGAGTTTTCTCCAAGGTTAAGCCCACTTAGCTTACAAACCCTTTTGAAAAACCTTTAGCAATTGTTGTTCCTTATGAACCATTCATTATAGAGCCCCTTTAGCTCATCATTGATAAGTAGGAGGTATTCCCCATAGCATGTCAAATTATGATATTGCTATCAGGATTCAACCTTGTAGTTTCGAGTCAAACTCATTGACCCCTATTTCATGAGTAGTAGTTCACAAGAACCCATATCTCATGATAATGAATGGTCCACTTAGCACTCATTGAATCTAGGTGATCTTCTCACAGAGGTGAAGCATTGGGCCTTCCTGGGAGGTCACCCATCCATGTACTACTCCATCTCAATCTCGCTTAACCACAAAGTTTTCTCTAAGGTTAAGCCCACTTAGCTTGCAACCCCATTTTCAAAACCTTTAGAAAGTGTTTTTCCTTATGAACCATTCATTATAGAGCCCCTTTAGCTCATCAATTGATAAGTAGGAGGTATTTTCCATAGCGTGTAAAATTATGATATTGATATTAGGATCAAACCATGTAGTTTCGAGTCAAACTCATTGATCCATGTTTCATGACTAGTTGTTTACAAGAACCCATCTCTCATGATAATGAATGGTCTACTTAGCACTCATTCCATCTAGGTGACGCTCATAGAGGTGAAGCATTGGGCCTTCCTAGGAGGTCACCCATCCCAGTACTACTCAAACTCAAGTGCACTTAATTATAGATTTTTCTCCAAGGTTAAGCCCACTTATCTTGCAAACCATTTTGCAAAACCTTTATCAAGTGTTGTGCCTTATGAACCATTCATTATAGAGCCCCTTTAGCTCATAAATTGATAAGTAGGAGGTATTTTCCAAAACATGTCAAATTTTGATCTTGCTATCATAATTCAACCGTGTAGTTTTGAGTCAAACTCATTGACCCATATTTCATGAGTAGTGGTTCACAAGAACCTAACTCTCATGATAATGAATGGTCTACTTATCACTCATTACATCTAGGTGATCCTCACAAAGGTGAAGCACTAGGCCTTCCTATGAGGTCACCCATCCCAGTACTACTCCATCTCAAGTGCATTTAACCATAGAGTTTTCTCGAAGGTTAATCCCACTTAGCTTGCAACCCCATTTGCAAAACCTTCAGCAAGTGTTGTGTCTTATGAACCATTCATTATAGAGCCCCTTTAGCTAATCATTTGATATTGAATCCTGATAGCAATATCATAATTTGACATGTTGAAGGTTCAATATCAAAACCTTCAACATTTCAAATTATGATATTGCTATCAAGATTCAATATAAATTGATGAGATAAAGGGGCTCTATAATGAATGGTACATAACGCATAACACTTGCTAAAGGTATTTCAAATGGGGTTGCAAGTTAAGTGGGCTTAGCCTTGGAAAAAACATCATGGTTAAGCATGCTTGAGATGGAGTAGTACTAGGATGGGTGACCTCTTAGGAAGGCCTAGTGCTTCACCTCTTTGAGTATCACCTAGATGCAATGAGGGGTAAGTGGGCCATTAATTATCATGAGATATGGGTTCTTGTGAACCACTACTCATGAAACATGGGTCAATGAGTTTGACTCAAAACTACATGGTTGAATCCTGATAGTAATATCATAATTTGACATCTGCAAAATACCTCCTAGTGATCAATTGATGAGCTAAAGGGGCTCTATAATGAATGGTTCATAAGGAACAACACTTGTTGAAGGTTTTTCAAAAGAGGTTGCAAGCTAAGTGGGCTTAACCTTGGATAAAACTCTGTGGTAAAGCGTGCTTGAGCTGGAGTAGTAATGGGATGGGTGACCTCCTATGAAGGCCCAATGTGTCACCTCTATGAGCATCACCTACATGAAATTAGTGCTAAGTGGACCATACATTATCATGAGAGATGGGTTCTTGTGAACCACTACTCATGAAACAGGGTCAATGAGTTTGACTCAAAACTATACTATTGAATCCTAATAGCAATATCATAAACTGTCACTTGTGCATTCATAACCTCAACATAATTGAATTTTTGTTGATGATATTCTATCAAGGGGGAATCTAATGTCACCTTAGCATCTTAATCAAATTAAGGCCTCCTACTATCTTTTGAAATAAATGTATCAGTGATGTCATTTCTTGTCCAACAATATCCTCTCAAGTGGGAGAAGCATTGAGAGAGGGACAAACAATATTCTCATCACTCTCAACGATACCAAGTAGGAGAGATATTGGGAGAGGGACAACTATGATTGTCATGATTTTCCAGGATTGTATCCTCTTGTCCAAAAATTTCTTCCCAAGTAGGAGAGGTAGGGGGAGAGAGACAAAGGGGATTCTCATGATGTTCAATGATTGTATCTTCTAACACCAAGATATCTATGTCACAAGTAGGAGAGATATCATAAGGAGAACATGATTTTCATGATTTTCCAATATTGTATTCTCTTTCACTAAACAAGTCTCACTCATAGGAATGGTAGTAGGAGAGGGATCAATGAAAAACAATAAGAGATGGGAAATAAACTCAATTTCATTTGCCCATAACAAAAATGCCTTAAAATGCTCAACAAGATTTGACAATAAAATATGAACTATGATAACACAAGTTTTTGCAATGAGAACATGATGTAAACAATTGTCTTATAGATTTGAAATGTAACAAAAAATTTCTCAAATTTGCAATAAATCAAGAAAAATGACACCTTTCTTGCGTATGCCATAACCCTATTTAGAATTTCAAATCAAACATCTACAAGCAAAAATATAATGAAATTACAAATATAGAAAGATGCACAAAATTTGTTTGAGACACGTGTAAAAGGACAAGGTCACTCAATCGTGACCAGGTCCTTGATTAGGGTTCAAAAACCTAAAAATTTGAATTTTATGTTGTTGTTTAATGTTTCTTTCTTTGGTTACAAACAGGTTAAACAAATGATATTTTTCTAGATTTTAATCAAATTAGGACGATGTAATGCAAAATGCAAGTGTGAAACAAAGGTGAAAATGTTTTTACAAGTTTTGAATGTAATTTTGAGATTTGAAATACTATAATTCATTTATTCTAAGATGCCATAATTTGAAAATGGTGATTTTGATGCAATTTTGAAATCAAATAGGGTGCTAGCATAATAGTGGTTTACACTTTCTGGGAGATCCTGATTTTTTTTGAAATCACATATTTTTAGAAAATATAATAATTCAAGCCTTGAAAAGTTTCATTTAAAGGATTCTAATCGAAGAGGGTTTGATCAAACTACCTTAGACCAAGCCCCCTTGGATATAACCCCACTAGTTTTAAACCATACCTATAACAGAGTCTCCTTTACATCTATCAAAATGCTGATAAAAAATAAATTTTGTTTTACCTTTTGGAGGATCAAATGAATTCATTAAATTTTTATTTTTTTGTAATTATGTAGTCCTTATTATAAGCTTCCAAAAAAGTATAATTTTAATTAAAATTAATTTGATTATTATATTTATTTTTTATTTCTTGTGAATGTAGGTTTTTCACTGAAAATAAAGCTCTCTGTTCTACACATGTGGAAAAATAGTATATTATCAAGAAAAAAAATGAAAAATATGATTGCACCACATATTGAAGTCCTCGATCCAACAATAAAAGAAAAATTGAATTTTGATACATACAAAAAAAGTTACGTGTTGTATGGCCAGCCTATGTTTGAATTGTAATTAGTTTGACTTCGAAACTTGATTAAGGAAAAAATATTCAATAAAATACTATGAAACCAATTGGAAGCACTATATATCATAGTTAAAAATCTAAATTCCAAAAAATTATAATTTTATCCTTCATGGAAAAAAAATTATGTGTTATATGATGTGCATCACTCCTTAAAAATGTTTACTAAAAAAAACTAGTTTTCAAAGGAGATGGAAAAAGAAGTGCAATCTGATTCCAATTTGTTTTTAAAAATATATTTATAATCTACAAAAAAAATTCACAACTCATTGGTTTGCATCATCTTCAAACTCCTCACGGTTTAGCCACTATAGGTGCTCGAAAGTGAAGATTTAGTTAGAAAAAATTATTTCAGTGTCTAGTTTGGCCAAAAATTGTAAACTAGTATTGTGGGATCACTCAATAATGAAATTTTTTCCACCTTTTGAACTATATAAAAGATGCCTAAAAATATGCACTTATGAATTCTAATTCCAGTTTTTGCAACCATAAACAGAGTGAGAAAATAGATAAAAAAATATCTGAAAAAAATTGTTAATACACATGTACAAGGATATGGTCACCCAATGGTGGTTGAGTCCTTGATCAAGGATAGATGAAAACTAAAAAAGTGAATGTATAAGTTGGTGTTTAAGGTTGTTGTTCCTCTTTGCAAACATGTTTGACAGTGACTGCTTTTCTAGAATTTATTCAATTTAGAACAATTTAATTCAAATGTAAATGTGAATTAATAAAGGATAAGTTTGAATAAAATTTGTATATCTTAATCATGCAATAATTGATTAATTATTCGATGCAATATTCTTAAAATGAATATTTGATGCAAACTTGAAACAAAATAATGCAGTTGTTTTTATTTTTTGGCCTAAATAAGAGATGCAATGCAATGAAAATTTTCAAACATTAATGAGCTAATGAAATTAAACCAAACTAAATATAATTTTAATGCAAATTATGATGCAATATGTAATGTAATTTTTTTTTTATCTTTTTTATGTTTTTAAGATGCAAAAATGAAACCTTGAATGAGAAATGCAAAAAATGCAATGTAAAGCCTAGATCTAGTGTTTGAAAGACTACCAAATTAGAAATTTTATGATATAAAATGTCAATTTCACCAAAATGAAACATAAAAATGCACAATACACCCTAAGTTTAGTTCCCACAACCTAGGGTGGATTCCATCATTTCTAGGATTTCATTAGGATGAAAATCAACAAGGTATGTAGATTGAATTTCAACCTCGAAGGAGAGTCAATCAGGCCTAGATTTGCATTTTTTTTACAATAGAAATGATTTGAAAATAATTTGAAATAATTAACCTAATGATCCTATATGCCCTAATATAAGAAATGTAAGATCTTGACAAGTGATAAACACAAATAATCAAGTTTCAATAGATCTAGAAGGTGCATACAATTATCTAGCTACAAAAAAAGATTTGCAATGCCTACAAGGAATAGGTTGGCCAATGGTGATTGATTCTTTATAGGGATTTTTTGATAAAATTTTGGGGTCCTATGGTGCTAGATTTGATCTTCTATTTTCTGCCTATCCTACTATTGGGATGTCATAAATAAATTTTGTAGGTGAGTTTCTATGTATTGAAAAAGGTTGATGACAACAAATGCAAAAATGCAAAATGGATCTTCAAATCCTCTTCAATCCTATAACCTACACATTCAAAAAGAGGGAAAATGTTCTGTTATATAGGGTCTTTCCTTGTTCAAACCCTGCATAAGTTTTCTCACTTCCAAAATGGTGAATTCCAATGGATAAATAATAATTAAAAGGAATGAATGATGAAATCATAATGGGTTGCAACTCACTACCCTTCAATGTTTGCCTTGAAGGATTGAAAACATACACATCACCTCAAGGATTTGGATCTTGACTACTTGGACACTTTCAAAATTATTTTGAGACCTACAAGAAGATGTTAGCCTTCAAAAAGTAGTGACAACATGATAACATAAACTCACAAACACTTTGACATGATTCTTGGATCTTGAATTGTTGTAATAATACTCTAAAATGATTCTCTTGAATTACTCTTGACAATAATATTTTCTCATGGAAATATCCTTCTTGCTTTCTAGTTTCAAATGATGAAATGACTAGGTATTTATAGGCATTTATTCAATTTCCCAAAAATTAGATCCCAATAGCCAATTGCAGGTTGAATTTTGAATGTTAAATTGCCACCAAAAAAATATTTAAAATTGGGTCTTGGCTAAGAAAGGAGACCCAATTTCCCTTGGGTGAATGGGTCTTGGCCTAAATTTCTAGGAAATTTAAAGTTTTGGGAAATTTAATGATTGATTTCATTTTGTCAATGCTTGTCCTTTATTAAAAAGGGGTACAAATGGGCTATAAAATGCATAATTTTAGGTACTTAATTTGGCTCAATAATTTAAGGGGGGAAAAAACTTAATGTGATATTATAAGTGTATACACTTTTTTGCACTACAAGAATAAAGTTTGTAAGACTAGAACCAACCGAGGCTTGACTAGCTACTACCATTTCACACATGTATAGCATTAGGATTAGCCTTGATTATAATTTCATTATTAGCAACAAATTTTATAGAATGATGCAAGGTAGAAGTGGCTACTCCCAAAGCATGAATCTAAGGTCTTCCCAAGAGAATTTTGTAAGGTAAAGGTCTTGACATAGCATAAACCAGGGTGGGAATGGTTTTGGTCCCATTCTTCGAGGAAAGATTATCATTCCTAGGGATTATCATCCAACATTATCGAATCCACGAATGTACAAAGGAGTAGCAAGAAAAGATGAATCAATTTTAAGTTTAGGTAACAAGTTGATGCTACATACATTTAGAGCCAAACTAGCATCAATGAGAGAATATCTAATACCAATATTTTTAATGTTAATTATTATCATTAGAGAGTTTTCTTCCCTCTTTACTTCTGAAGGTGGGGTCATGCAAATAGAATGTAATATCAGAGAATCTGCATCAATATGAGATGTTAGTTCATTAACATCTATTGACATTGAAAAATAAGGCAAGAGGATATTTTGAAAGGACTCCTGAAGCATTCCTTTGTAAACTGGAGCAATCTGAAGAAAATCCAAAAGTAAGATCTTGGTTGGAGTAACATGAATATTTTCTACAAGATCATACTCACTAGGTGCTTTAGCCACAAGTTTAGGTGCTTGGGGAAGAATTGGTTGAGAAGGTGGTAGAGAAGTAAGAGGATTAAGGTTTTTTTAATTCCTTATAGTATTGTAATTATGGGCTACCACTCTATAGGAGGGAGCCATAGATTGCATGAATATTTTGTAAATTCTCTACATATCACTTGTGAAAGTGACCCCACAAATAGAATGAATTATTTTAGGGGATGATTTATATAGAGTCACATAAATGTCATGTCTCTTAGGCCTTTGAGGGGAAATAGAAACCAAAAATACATTCACAGACTCTTTGACTTGTGAAGAAGAAGAAGGTTTTGATGGATAATTTTGTTTATCATATCTTTTGATAGGAGGAGATGCCTCTAATAAATCATCTAGGGCATCATCCAACATATCAAAATCTTCTTTAGAGAATGATTTATCAAAGGAATTAATTTTTTGGAGAAATAGATTGAACGTGATTTGATTCATGTCAAGCTCACCAAAAATATAAAGGAGGGGATTCACTACTCTTGAATCTCTAGGAAAAAGAAAAGTCTACATGGAGAGAATAGCCCTCGGTTACCTCAAAGTACAAGCTCAAGTGACAAAGTATGAAATGGAGAATATTTCAATGAATCAATTGAATAAAATGTTGAACTATTGACAACAAGAATGAAAAAACTATAGTTTAACAAAAACTAATATAAAATTATGAGATGAGTATGTGCAGGATCATCATGGAAAAAATAGGCCCTTAAGTGGTGAAAAATTCAAAAAAATCAGAGTTAGGCAACTTGACGTAAAAAATTGAATAATTTATCTATATTATTTCAAAAATATGTAAGAATAGAATCTATAGAAAATTAAATGTGGTTTCTAAACTACTAGGTTTATTGAAAAAAAATCTATTTGGTGAAAATTTGAAATTTCAATGGAGTAGCACTTAAATTTCAGGGAAAAAAAAGTAGGTGTCTGTCAAACCACTCTAACCACAATAAAATGATAATATTTTTTTAGAAGATTTTAGATATAAGTAGAGGACTCATGTCCTGATGTGATGCATATTTTTTTGTAATTTTTCCAAGTAAATAATTAATTATGAATTTTTTATTACAACTTTTTTAAAATATAAAAAACTCATATGTTTGACCACCTTAACTTGGCCAAAAATTCATGAAATTCATTTTTTTTTAATCTTATAGTGTGCAAAGCATAGAATGTGACACATGTTTTGGATTCAAAAAATGTGATATCATTTGAAAGCTATAGATGTTTTTCAATTAGCCTATCAATCAGGACTTTAGTTGTAATTCAAATAGAAACTGAATGACATGTCACAAGGATATTTGTGCCCTGCATTGTCATCCCTATCAATGAATGACATGTCACAAGGATATTTGTGCCCCGCATTGTCATCCCTATCAAAATAAAAAAAGAACATGGAATCTGCAATACCTAGTTCCTCAAATCTGAACATTCACACACAAAAAGGATGAGGAAAAATGTTGAGGCTATTTTGAGGCTTGTCTTAGTAAAACCCTCATTTTAGTGTTCTGCCTCCATGAATAGCTAGATAGAAAAATATTGATAAAATGACATGAAAGTGAAGATGAGATGTGTGATAAAAACAAACCCCATTGTGGAGGAGAGCCCCTATCATGAATATATTAAGCGAGACAAATAGATGATTGTAAATAGATGAGAAAAAATAGACAAGAGAGAATTACCAATAGTCCATGTATCCCTCTTGGCTTGATATATGAGATGTGCTTTCTTGTAAGAGATCCTTGACTGTTTTTGAGATGAGAATCTGGAAGAGCTTCACTATAAAGAGCAAGGGAGAAAAGATGTAGAAGTAGAATAGAGAAAGAGTAAGATCGAACGAGAGAGAGTGAGAATGAATGAGAAAGAGTGGAAAGAGGATTTTTGTGAGGTTGGATGGTTGGGAAGAGTCATTACACTTGTAATTCTTTTGCAATGATGTGTGCTATAGGGAAAGGATGTGAGATTCCCTCATTTGAAACTCAAAAAATTTGGGGATGCTAGCATGGAACATGGATGTTTACATGTTGCACAACCTTCCTACTCAAAATTTTGTAAGGGATGAGGTGTATGAACTACTAAAACTCTATTTTTGTCCCCTTTGAGTTTGAAATTGTGAAATTCTAACTCATATTTTTTTCATCGATACAATGGGGTGCCATAAATGCAATGGGCTAAATGTGGAAGTGTGAAATTTCATGTAGGGTATAATTTCATGACACTACACATTATTTAAAGGTGTTATCAAAAATAACTTAAGGAAGTATAAACTCAAATTTATGGAATGGGAGGTGGCTTAAAATAACAAGAAAAATATTGATGATCAAAGTTATTATATCAACAATAGAAATATACACAATGTCCTACATTTATCTTACAAGGAAAGTGGAGGATAGCTTGGAAAAAATTACAAAGTCATTTTTCTAGGATGGGTCTAATGAAACCAAGTCAATCCTTCTTATCAATTTGGGTATTATAAGTAAATGCAAGGTTGATGATGGAATTAAGATTTTTTTATAGTCAAAACATAACATTGCACTTGGAAAAAAGATAATTTCTAAAATTTATACTAGAACTCAAATGTTTTTTGGTGTTAAATTACGTAAAATAAATATCTTGACTATTTGAATCCTCATAGAGTTCTTCTACAACTAGCCCCCTAGCAAAACCCAAAATTTGAATTTCATGATTAATTATTGATTTCTCATTACTAATCATCACTCTTCTAGTTGATTAACAATGTTTGAATCATAAATTTCTAATAATTTTCATGGAACCATTACCCATATATCATAAGCTATTTATATTTTAATGAATGCATGAAAATAATGGACATATATGGAGAAAGGATGATTGAATACATAAATATTGATATTAAGCCTAATATTTTTGAATGGTTCTAGAATGATTTCAATGAGGTTCACATTCCACAAATACAACTTGAAGGAAAATTATTAAGCAACTTTTCAATTGAAGTGTTATAATTTCACAAGAAGGGTATTTTATTATATGGAGTGAGGGAAATCAAGAACTTATACTATTAAGATGGGATACTAGATTCTCAAAAATTTATTAAGTGCTTCATGGCTAGTTGATCTTTGTTAGAGATTGAATTGCCTCCTATTATCACATGAAATTACACCTTGCTTAACATGAGCTCAACATTCCAATGAAATAATGGAAATGATATCAAGGTGTGGGACCTTGCAAGATGAGGTCAAGTTTCTAGATAATGATGGAATCCTTTTATGATCCAAGTACAGATGTGTTGGTCCAACCCAACACATGTAAACCTACCACTAGTCCTACTCTAACAACTCACAAGGGAAAAGGGGAAGAAAGAATGCATAAAAGGGAAAAAGGGAGGTAATACACCAAGATAAATATTGTTTCTTCCTACTTAAAATAAGACAATATATCAATGAGAAGGCCAAAAATTTTACATGGTTCTCTATTCTAAGAAATTTCAAGGATATCATGAAGGTTGGTGCTTTTTCAGGTACTAAAAAGGAAGGATACTCACATATCAACAACTATAAAGATAATAACACTTGAATACATGAATTGAAAGTAAAAAAATGAACTTAAACATTAAGGCAAGAAGAATTCACATAAAATATTTAAGAGAGAAGAGGTGAAAATAGGCCAATTTCATTAACATAAAGGCATAGAGGCCAACTTTACAGTTTTAAAATATAAGAATTATAGAGCATGCTAGAGAAAATCTTAAGGGGACCCCAAGGAAGAACAACAACCCATATTATGATTACAATAGTTTCCTAAGTTATAGTTTAGGCATAACTGAATGGTCAATAATCAATCCCTAACTCAACTAGGGTTAGTAACTAAGGAGAAAATTTGATCTAATCAGGTACACAAGGTATGATCCCTCAAAATATATATTGAAGCTGACTAAAAGAACCTTGGTGTACATGCCATAACATATCATTAATGATGCTATAAGTATAGAGCATAAAACCCCCACAAAATCTACCATGAAATCTATCCATGAATGGTTTGCAATAGAAATAATGCCTCTATAACACGCGAGGAGTATGGGAATTGCTTTTACATTCATTGCATCATGAAAATATACATGAAAATAACTCTTCTAGATCATAAGATAAGATTTGGTTGTTGGGGTATCGCTCATCCATGAATACAAACCCCCTTGTGAAAATGGTGTGGTTAGTTATTGATCTATAAGAAAATGATGCTTTAAATTCCCTCACTAAGTTTAAATTTCCTTAAAAACCCTTAGGCAATCAAAATTTTCCACCTTACATTCAACAAGTGTGTCATCAGAGAGAGGGGTATGTGCAAGATCATCATGGAAAAAATAGGCCCTTAAGTGGCAAAAAATTTAGAAAAATCAGAGTTAGGCAACTTGATATAAAAATTTGAATAAGTTATCTATTATTTCAAAAATATGTAAGAATAGAATCTATAGAAAATTAAATGCAGTTTCTAAACTATTAGGTTTATTTAAAAGAAACAAAATCTATTTGGTGAAATTTTGAAATCAAACGGCAGCGCCATGTCGTTTTCACCAATCTCAACAGCGACCAGATTTCCCGTCCCATGATCTTCCTTTCCCGCTGGCCTAATGCCGGCCGTCGTCCGCTGCCCACCATCCTGACTGACGTTCCGTGCAATATGATGGTATATTGATTTAATTTATTTGGGAGTACTCCAAAATTGATGAAATGTAGTGTTGGGTTTTAAAGGATTCTCAATCCTTTTCCACCGGAGCAATTATAGTTTTAGCTTCGGACTCTAATGGGCACTATTATTCATTTCTATTCAAATTAAAACTAAATTCCTAATTGATAGGTTGTTTGAAAAACACTATGATTTCAAACAGTATCACATTTTTAAAACCAAAACATGCGTCACATTTATGCTTCTACACCGGTATGTAGCATCATGCCAAAAAGTGGCAATATTTGTAGGGGTATGTAATATCGGACTAATTTTTTTTCAACCCAAAATTAATGAAACTAAAAGGGTTTTAGAGGATATTCTCAGCTTTCCAAAAAATATAAAATTATGATTTAATTTGAATTTAATAAATAATTATTATTCATTTTCTGCCAGAATACTTAACAAAAAGTCCTGGGATCGACAGGGCTAGATTGAAAATGATTCATAACTTCAACAGATCATATTTTTGAACTTCAAAACAAGGCCACATCTATGTTTACATACTATAGATTAAAAAAAAATAAATTTCATGAATTTTTGACCAAGTTAAGGTGGTCGCATTGCATTTCATTTTTTTATATTTTCTAAAAGTTGTAATAAAAATTCATAATTAATTATTTACTTGGAAAAATTCTTCACAAAAAAATATGCATCACATCCGGACATGAGTTCTCTACTTATATATAAAATCTTACAAAAAAATATTATCATTTTATTATGGTTAGGGTGGTCAGACAGACACCTACTTCTTATTTTTTCCCTGAAATTTAAGTACTACCGCATTGAAATTTCAAATTTTCACCAAATAGATTTTATTTATTTTTAAATAAACCTAGTATTTTAGAAACTACATTCAATTTTCTACAAATTCTATTCTTACATATTTTTGAAATAATATAGATAACTTATTCAAATATTTACGTCAAGTTGCCTAACACTGATTTTTCTGAATTTTTTGCCACTTAAGGGCCTGTTTGGCATACCATGATCCTGCACATGCCCTACTATAGGATTAAAAAAAGAAAAATTCATGAAGTTTTGACCAAGTTAAGGTGGTCAAACATACGGGTTTTTATATTTTTTTAAATGTTGTAATAAAAATTCATAATTAATTATTTACTTGGAAAAAAATTACAAAAGAATATGCATCACATCGAGGCATGAGTCCTCTACTTATATCTAAAATCTTATAAAAAAATATTATCATTTTATTATGGTTAGGGTGGTCAGACAGACACCTTATTTTTTCCCTAAAATTTAAGTACCACTGCATTGAAATTTCAAATTTTCACCAAATAGATTTTTTTTTAAACAAACCTAGTAGTTTAGAAACTACATTCAATTTGCTACATATTTTATTCTTACATATTTTTGAAATAATATAGATAGCTTATTCAAATTTTTATGTCAAGTTGCCTAACTCTGATTTTTCTGAATTTTTTGCCACTTAAGGGCTTGTTTTTTCCATGATGATCCTGCACATACCCTTAATTTGGTCAAAACTTCATGAAATTCATTTTTTTTAATCTTATATTATGTGAAACATAGAATGTGATGCATGTTTCAAATTCAAAAAATGTGATACCATTTGAAAGCTATAGATGTTTTTCAATCAGCATATCAATCAGGACTTTAGTCATATTTCAAATAGAAAATGAATAATAATTATTTATTAAATTCAAAGTAAAGAATAATTTATATTGGTGGAAATTTGAGAATCTCCTTTAAAAACCCTTTTCATTTCATCAATTTTGGGTAACAAAAAAGTCGTCAGCCACATACCCTACACATACCCATCATATTGCCACTTTTTGGTCCATCATGGTCATGCACATACCCAAAGCTTGTTGATAAAATTCATCACTTATGTTGTTGTTGTCAACAAAGGACACATGTTCATTCACTCTTTCATGGCTAGAAATTATGCCCACCATGAAGGATTTGTTGACTCATAGAATCAATCAGGAACTACCACGTGTCAACATCTTGCACTTTTACACTTAGAAATTAGACCTGCCATGAAGATCATATGGACCCATTGAATCAATTAGATGCCACCATGTTTCATCCTTGTACTATTCTAGACTTGGAAACTAGGTCCCCCACGAAGGATTGTGGTGTAAGACCTAACTTCTATTGTGATCAATAACAAACCTAATCTGTTATATATTTTTCATACATATATATGGTAAGTTGCATTGCATGCAATACATAATATAAATTATGCAACAATATTCTTGTATTTCATTTTAATAATTGTTTCATTTGTCACTTCCATGAAAGTATTAAACACTCATAAAGTGTGGGATTATGAATGGGAATTTTGAAAGATATTGTATGCAATAAAATCTTAAAATATCCAACTAGAAAGTTTATATAGTGTACAATTATTGCTTATGGTTTCATTGGTAATATACAAGAGAGGATGTCAGTATGAGGAGGAAAGATCATCAAATGAAAATAAAAAAAAAACATCTTCTTGTGGTTATGAATGTGACCCATTTTGGGGATTAGAAATGAAGTTAATGTGTTGGTAGATTAAAGTTGTACGAGTTAGGAACCCCTAGGGTATGTGTAGGATCATCAGGGAAAAAAAAGGCCCTTAAGTGGCAAAATTTTTAGAAAAATCAGAGTTAGGCAAGTTGACATTAAAATTTGAATAAGTTATCTATATTATTCAAAAATATGTAAGAATAGAATTTGTAGAAAATTGAACGTAGTTTCTAAACTACTAAGTTTATTTTGAAAAAAAGAAATCTATTTGGTGAAAATTTGAAATTTCAATGCAGTAGTATATAAATTTCAGGGAAAAAATAAGAAGTAGGTGTCTGCTGACCACCCTAACCACAATAAAATGATAGTTATTTTTTTATAAGATTTTATATATAAGTGGAGGACTCATGTCTCGATGTGATGCATATTTTTTTATAATTTTTTTCCAAGTAAATAATTAATAATGAATTTTTTATTACAACTTTTAAAAAATATTAAAACTTGTATGTCTAACCACCTTAAATTGATAAAAAATTCATGAAATTCATTTTTTTTAATCCTATAGTATGAAGCATAGAATGTGATACTTGTTTGAAAGCTATAGATGTTTCTCAATCATCCTATCAATCAGGACTTTAGTCGTAATTCAAATAGAAAATGAATAATAATTATTTATTAAATTCAAACTAAAGCATAATTTATATTGGTGGAAAGTTGAGAATCTCCTTTAAAAACCCTTTCTGTTTCATCAATTTTTTGTTAAGAAAAAATTCGTCAACCACATACCCATAATATCACCACTTTTTGGCCCATCATGATCCTGCACATACCCCCTACCCTAGTCTAAAACTCAGATGGATCGTTAAGTGGGTTTTTAAAGAGGGTTATTGGTCAATTTCCTTGGTTGAGATGCAAAAATAAACCCCCTAGGGTTTATACCATAGTGGTAGGGGTCAAGTTGGCATGCAATAGGGTCCCAAGGATATTATTTGATCCTTGAAAAAGTCTTCATAATGAAAAGTGACGAATTTTGAGGGAAGGATAGGGTGGAAAGATTTAAGGGTTGTCTAAATGCATGTTTCCCTCTTTATTGAGGAAAATACCCTCATTTATGGAAGGGAGTACACTCCACACCTCCCCATCCAAGAGTTACAAGTTGGAAACTCCTATATATTTTGGAAAGGAGGAATGAGTGGGGTGTTACCCACTTCTCCTTTTAGAGAAATCTAGTTGAGAAGAAGAAAGGATGAGAAGAAGAGAGAAGTATTTCTTCTTGTGAGGAAGTGATGAAGATGACATGGATTGGAGGAGAAAGAAGGATAGAAGAGCCTAATTTCCTCCTCTAAAGAAACTAGATAAGTTTTCCTTACTTTGACCCTTCCTTGTTTTGTTATTATAGGATGTGAGTATGTTGTGTGAATCATTGTTCAATATGGTGGGTGGAGCACTCATAGGCAAGTGATTTGATTTTATAAAACTTTGTCTTTTTTGTAAGATTGGAGAAAACTTCAATAATCTTCTTGGGGTTAAATATGTTTTTGCTTAGGGGTATGGCTAGAGCCCACAAGGCTCCATGTCACCATTACGATAGGGTGGAGAGCAAGCCTAGGTTATTTGGTATATAAATTCACTATTTCTTCCTCAATAATATTTGTAATGCTACAAGTTTAATAAAAAGGTGGTCTCACATATACTGAATGAAGACATGAAAGAGAAAGTCCAAGCTTTAAGTGATTTATTTATATTTATTCTTTCTTTCTTATGTTTCTTTATTATTAGGATAAGATTGAAAGTAAATAATTGGTGTTGAAGGAAAATTATGGAAGAAGGGAAAGTTATTTTCCATTGGAATTATTTCGTATGAGCATGTATTTCATTGAAGGTGTTGGTGATTTTTCTAGCAGAACCCTAAAATTCTCTAAAGAGTAGCCAACTCTTATAGTGAAGAAACTACAAAGTTAGTGGCCAACACAATGACCTTAGGATTTTGTGATCCTTACTCCACTTCAAGCTCTATGAAACCTAGAAGGGTGATCCCAATTATTTTTTTGTGAAGTGTATTCAATTAGTAAGACATTTATACATAGATTGATTCCTATTCATTGCAAATAAAACACATCTCACTAAAGATTTGGCAGATCTTTGAGTAAATGACTACTTACTTGCTAAGAAATTAGAGATATACCTAACCCACACTATTATACAAAATATTTAAAATGAAAATTGTTCTTATTTTAAGTTCATAGCCAGGTGTTCTATTTGGCCATTTTTATGCAATCTTTTCTAAAAAATTGACCATTGTCTCATTAATTGGAGCAATGGAGTCAAATATGTAAGAATCAGTAATACATAAACTACTCAATTTAGAGATAGGCAGACTATTTTCATACTACTTTGCATTTATTAAAACTCACAATGCCTCGAAAACACTTACTTCTTACAAATCCTAAGCAATTCCTTACAAAATCTTAACCCTATTCAAGCATTTTAATCAACTTTTTGAGTTAAGGCTAAAAACATAATCATACATTCAAATGGAACAATTGAAGATAAATGATAACATCATTAGTATTTTCATTTCTAAATCTTGAGAAATATACATAGGAGAGTATTTGTTTCCAAACTAAGATTTGCTTCGATATAAATAGTTTCTATAGAACTAATTTAAGACTACTACATAAAGGATTTCATATCCAAGACAATCTATTGGCCCGTTTATCTATATTCTATTCAAAAATGCCTTTCTTGAGCTTAGCATTCACCTAAAACCCTATTGACACTTAAAAATTTGACCCCTATAATGAGCCTTGAAATCCCTTTTATAGAATAAGAGAGAAACAATTATCAACCTCAATTACATTTTACATTTCATCTCATTTAAAGATCATTTGCACCAAAATTCAAGACATCCTTAGTTAGTTACATGCAATCATTAAAGAAAATGGAAGAGTAAAATACCACATTCCACATCCCTTGCATGAAGAAATGCCAACTCCTCAAAAGGCATAGTTTGTTGCAACAACGTTGAATCCTCATCCTTGTTGACCAAAGAAGATTCTCCACTAACAGCCCCAACAAAAACTTCCATATCTCCTAAAAGAAAACTACATGCCGCCAATGCTAGGAAATCTCACACTTCTCCTGTACACCAGCCCAAAAATTTTCCACATTGGCACTAGAAACAAGAAATCTCATGAATGCTGAATATGAAAATCCTAAAAAAAGGGCCATGGTGTCATCAAAAATAAAAATGGGTAGAGACATCACTCTGAGTCATCGACCTCAGAGCATACTAGCTTGTGCCTTGCTCATAGTGGAACTGGAGGAACTGTCACCACCTCCTCGTCAAAATTCTCAAATGGTACCAAGGAGAGGGGATAATAATCACCCTATGGGTTTGTGTCACCCTCACTATCTGAAGGGTTATTAGAAACCTCACTAGGAGAATTATGTCCTCCTAGATAGGCCTTACAATACTTACACTTTTTATTTGTCTTCTTCTCATATTCCACCAGCTTTTTTCCTTTCAACTTGACTAGTTCTTTTGAAACAGTTTGGCTCCTCAAGTAGTAGTTACTCCTAACACCATATTTCTTGAATTTCCTATGTTTCCTTCTACTCTTTGGTGTATCAGGAGCTCCCTATGTATCAACTTCCTTCTCAGGGGGGTAAAAGCACAAAATTTTGTCACATTTTATAAAGGAAACGACCAACATTGACCCAATTTTTAAACTTGAATCACTAAAAAGTGGCATATATGTTTTGAATTTTGAAATGGTGTAAACTAGTAAAATATGTATTTTTTAGTATATTTAATGTTTTTATTTTTTTTAAAAATTAAAAAAATTATTTTAAACTATTTTTTAATAAATTAAAACTATAATTTAGTTGATTAAATGATGAAAAATGAAGTTGCCTAGGACGTAAAACTTTTTATAATAATTTTTCTTTTTTCAAATTTTCTGTGTATTTATAACTTGAAATTTTAGTGCATGGATATATTTTTTTCCAATTTTGATAAATATATATTTTTAAATAAATATTAAAATTTGCATGAATCAAAAAACAACTATTTTCATCGGACGTCAACTTTCATATTAAATATTTATCTAAAATGGAAAAAAAGTTATACCATCTTAAAATAGATTCTTTTATCTAGTGCATCATATTTTTTTCAATTTTTTTTAATAAGTTTTGGCTATGTGCAGGATCATGATGGGCCAAAAAGTGGCAATGGGGAAAAAATCACATTTTTCATTGACCCAAAAATGCAAAAATGTTGAGTTGACTTTTTTGTGGCTTGGGTGTCAGTACACACCTCCAAAGCAATGCCCAAACCAAGATTTCCATATCATATATCTGATTTGAGGCAAATATATATACATATTTCAGGCTTGTTAAAATCATTTTATGCATTCACAAACAGGCCACAGACGCACAGTGAGGAGGTTCTTCGCATAATAGATATCTGATTTAGCTGATATCCATTTTGAAAAGGTTAGATTTTAGATTTTTCTTTGCTTTGATCGAATTTTGAATTAGATTTGTATAGTTTGAGTTATTTTTTTATGGATTTTTTCAAAATAAGGTTTTTGATTGAATTTTTATGAAAAAATTGAGTTTAGAATGGATTTTGATTAAAAATGATTTTTTTTATGGATTTTTATTAAAAATGAATATTTTTTATGGATTTTGATTTTAAAATAGTGTTGTTTATGTATTTGTACTAAAAATTATTGAATTTTATAGATTTTTGTTAGAAAGTAGGGTTTTTTTTTAAAAACTAGGGTATTTTTACAATATTTTCATTTATATTATCTAATTTCAATTAGATTAATTAGTTTTTAACTTTAATCAGGCATTATGGTTGTTGAGAATGAAAATGCACAAATTCCAAATGATCCACCAGCTAAGAATGAAAATGCACAAATGCCAAACGCTCCACCACCTCTGTAGCCATCAATTGAAGAATTAATTGGTGAAAAATTGCAGCAATTGAGGGGCATTTACAAATTTTATATGAGAATCCCTCGATTATCTGAGATGTCAAACACATTGAAGGAAATAATTAAAAATATAGAAACCCTCTTCACCCAACATAATGCCTTTCATTTGTGGCGAGAAGACATGAGAGAATATTATGCATGTGGATTGTCTTATGATGGTGTGAAAGATCTTGAAATAACCAAATCCCAAATAGCCTCTTTATTTGTTAACCCCCGCACTAGTTTTCCAGTTAATGTTAATAAACCAAAACTTTCTATAAAATGGTGCACACATAGGGACATTGTAGATAACTTTTGGGATTGTTGGTGTATGGTTTTTGATAAACCACTGAACAACAATTGTGATATACCATTTTACTTTATTAAAAAATTATATGTTGAGTTTGTGTTAGGGCATCATATCAATCACTTTGACATTAAACCCTTCTAGGAAATTGGTGGAGGTATGCCCCAGGATAGACTAGGGTAGTTAGAGTAGTCCTGCGCCCATATGTTCCCCCTCCTCCCCTTCCTCTGCCACTTCTAGTATATCATCTAGATATTATGCAGGATGTGGCCACACAGACTATCTAGGCTATTCACTCTTTGAGTGGTCTTTTAGTTTCTCATGCTTCTAAAATAGCTCAGCCACATTCTGGTGATGTTGGCATTGGCTCGAGTGTTGTCGCATCATCCTCATCAGGTCCACATATTTGTGTGCCACATACTTACTTCATGTGCTGCCAGATATGCTTGGGTCCTCTTGTACAACTTGTTGAGCATCCCTTGGACACTTCTAATTATGACCTCCATGATGTGGACATTATAGATCAGATGCAAGGGAGTGGAGCGCACCCTACATAGTCCTCTCCTACTAGAGAGAGGGACATTGGAATAGTGACACAGGTAAGATTTAAGTTGTAAATTCATAACTTGCATTTGTTTTTAAATGAATATTAATAAGAGATAGTATAATGTACTAACATTTATTTACATGGTCTATTTAATAGTTGATGTTTGAGGACAAGTGACTGATAGCACCCTTAGGGCCATTTCATTTGGCCTCGACACACACACAATATATATTTTTGCACTCACTCGTTTACATTTTTTTACTATATACTTTTTTTTCATTTGAATTATCATTAATGAAATTATATAATAACTTATATGTTTATCTTATTTTCCTCTTGTAGGAAATACCTAGTGCGAGTGAGGTGCAACCTTGTCCAGATTATGGAAGTGCAATGTTAGATAAGGGGAAGGTAATTGAACTCAAATTTGATTGAAATAATAATTTTAAGATCTTATATTGATTATACATACATCGACATACATTGGCAGTTTCATATGTACTTGTAATTTTTATGTACAGGAAGTTATGAGCTATACATCATTATTGACAAGTGTAAGCAAGGTGCAGCCTTGTCCAGATTATGGAACTGCAATGTTAGATAAGGGGAAGGTAATTGAACTCAAATTCAATTGAATTAATATTTTTAAGATCTTTTATTGATTATACATACATCGACATAGATTGGTAGTTTCATATGTACTTGTCATTTTTATGTACAGACAGTTATGAGCTATACGCCATTGTTGACAAGTGCCACAATGCCTGAAGGAGTACGTATTGGAACACCTAAAGGAGTAGGTGTTGAAACACCTAAAGGAGGAGGTGTTGAAACACCTAAAGGAGATAAAGAAAAAATTCAGCCTAAAGAGGTATGTGTTTATTTTATTTTGTCTTTGGTATTTATATGTTCCTATTACCAACAATTGAATGCTAACTTGGATCAATTTTATGTTTTTGTTGACATATATAGATTGACATTATAAAAGTTGGTTTGGTTGGTTATTTGAGAGGGGCATATTCTAAGACTCCTGACCCTTTGAAGAGACAGATATATCAGGTAATCAAGATTACAATTTTAGAGTTTAATTATAATTCAATGTATATTGATTTTGATGTTAATTATTCGATTTTAAATCATATAGTATAACTAATCTCAATTGTGGTTTGAATTTTTCTTGTGCAGCTACCTTCAAAGCCAACGAGTGCTGAAAAGAGGCTCCATTTTGATGATCCACTAGTAGTTTAGGATGAGATAGACATTTTGGAATGTAAATTTTGAATAGACATCGAGATGACATATGCCACATTTTGTAAAAAATTGTTTGAGTTGGCATTGATGCCATTTTTGTATATTTAGATACACTCAAGGTTATTGGATAATTTGATATATAGACGTTGACAATCAAAATTTAGTTTCTTCCTCATGTGCATGATTAAACTCTTTGAAAATTAAATCAAGTGAGCAATGGTTAAATATCAATGTACAAGAGCATAAAAAAAGAATGGTTGTATTATGTAGTTTATATTCATATCGTTGATTACATTGCATTGCACATCTTTCAAACTCAAAGCATTACTTCACATTGCATACCTAACAACTAGATGCTGATAGATGAAAAAATTTCAATTACAATATAGTTTTTACAAAGTCAACCTAAGCAGTTATGCAATTACTTCACATTACATAATTAATAACTAGGAGCAACTGTCAATTGCATTTGCTTGTCATGGAATTTAATGAGACCACATTTTTTTGAGGCATTTTTTCAAATAGTTCACTGCCTTGTCTATGCCACCACATTTTTCCTATCTCGGAGGAATTTTCCCGTGGTGGCAAGTTTTCAGTTGAGGGAAAAGTTGTCAGATGCAAGCAGTGTAAAGTTGCAAAGTGGTGCAACTTTCATTCAACAACTCGTACGACCAAACAGATTGTTCCAACATGTCCAAATGGGTACGTTTACACTAGGAATGGTCCTCTTTTGCACCCAAATATGCCAATTCACTCAGAGCTACATTGGACTGACAATTTCCCTTAAGAGTCCAAAGTGCTCAAAAGGAAACAATCTTTGAAGGGCCATTTTTCAGAAACCATGATGTTTATAGACTCTTCGTTTGAGACAATGGGATTGTGTTTGGCCCATCTACAATAATCTCTCTCGGTTTTTTCTATCTTGGAGGCATTTTCCTGTGGTGGCAAGTTTTCAACTGAGGGAAAAGTTGTCAAATTCAATTAGTGTAAAGTTGCAAAGTGGTGCAACTTTCATTCAACAACTTGTATGACCAAATAAACTATTCCAACACATCTGGATGGGTAAATTTATGCTAGGGATGGTCCTCTTTTGTGCCCAAATATGCCAAATCACTCTGAGCTACATTGGACTGGCGATTTCCCTTAAGAGTCAAAAGTGCTAAAAGAAAACAATCTTTGAAGGGCCATTTCTCAGAAATCGTGACATTTATAGACTCTCTATTTCAAGCTATGGGATTATGTTTGGCCCATCTACAATAACCTCTCTCATTTTTTTCTATCTCAGAGGATTTTTCCTATGGTGGCAAGTTTTTCAGCTGAGGGAAAAGTTGTCAAATGCAAGCAGTGTAAAGTTGCAAAGTGGTGAAACTTTCATTCAACAATTTGTACAACCAAATGGAATGTTCCAACACATCCGAATGGGTACATTTACAATAGTGATGGTCCTCTTTTTCACCCAAATATGCCAAATCACTCTAAGCTACATTGGACCGATGATTTCCCTTAAGAGTCCAAAGTTCTAAAAGGAAGAAATCTTTGAAGGGTTATTTCTTGGAAATCGTGACATTTACAGACTCTTCGTTTGAAGCTATGGGATTTTTTTGGCCAATCTACAATAACCTCTCTCATTTTTTTCTATCTCGGAGGTGTTTTCCTGTGGTGGCAAGTTTTCAGCTGAGGGAAAAGTTGTCAGATGCAAGCAGTTTAAAATTGCAAAGTGGTGCAACTTTCATTCAGTAATTTGTATGACCAAACAGATTGTTCCAACACGTTCCAATGGGTACGTTCACGCTAGGGATGGTCCTATTTTTCACCCAAATACACCGAATAACTCTGAGCTACATTGGACCAACGATTTCCCTTAAGAGACACAATAAAATGACTTCAAACCTTCAAAAGTCCTTTACGAGATTTCCATATTTGGATTTGTTTCAATAAATTGTTTGAACAACATTGTTTGGCTTGATTCCAAGAAATTTTTAGGATGTGTACGGTCTTGATTTCCAATTCTTAACTTTAAAAAATCCTTTACATTGGGTGATACTCTAGAGTTATCATGCCAAAATTGTTGAATTAGCTGCTTTACATTATCGGTTAGCTTCTTATCAACACATGGAAGCCTCCCGAAAAAATCCCATGTATCATTTTGAAGAGGATCATCTATTCTTTCTCTTCTTGCAAGTGCTCTATCCAAAGTTTTATGATTTATGCCAAAATTAATACAAGTTTGTCTCATAAAGCGAGCCTTTTGCAATTGATATCTTACTAGGGCAGTTGTAATGACTATCCAAGCAACTTTCTTATCCTTTTCCTTGTTATTTTTTCCAATAGAATCGAGAGCGTTAAAAATATTTTTGGCAATAATAGAATTTTTTTCAGTCTTCTTGTTCACACAAATCTTCAATATGGCTAGCAAAGGTCTCTTCTTTTGCATCTTTATCAATTGTACAAAAAGCTGGCATTGCTCGGTCAATGTCTTATCACTAAAATACTGGTTAAAAAGTCTTCTATCCCACAACCGAATAGTTCGTGTTGACCTCTTTCCTTCAAAATTGTTTATAATGTTCTCATCAAATTCAAGTAACCATTTAGGGGTTCTTGAAGGTCTTGAATTTGGAATATGTCTTTCTTCCACACAAGGTTCTTCATTTCTCATGTAATCTGGTGAAGCATAATTTACACTTGCTTCAATATTATGTTCAAAATCTTCATTTCCAACATTTTCACCTCGAACATTTTCAATATCAATTTGAATAATTTCATTCCCAATTTCAATATCATGTTCAACATCTTCAAATCCAACATTTTCACCTTGAACATTTTCATTATGAATTTTAATATTTTCATTCCCAATTTCAATATCATGTTCAACATCTTCAAATCCAAAATTTTCACCTTGAACATTCTCATTATCAATTTCAATATTTTCATTCCCAATTTGAATATCATGTTCAACATCTTCAATTCCAACATTTTCGCCTTGAATATTTTCACCTTGAACATATTCAATTTTCTCTTCACTTGAAAGACCATAGGGGTTAGGTTCACCAATATTTAACATTCCTTGTCTTCTCTTCCTATGACCTTCTCTATCTCTTTGTCTATATGCTTCAATTTGTTCTTTTGTAAGCTTTCTATTACATTTTTGCTTCTGATGACTATTGCTCCCCATTATACCTCATAAAAAATGCTAAAAAATCATTTCTTATGACAAATTTGAGTAGAAGATGCTCCCAAAAATTTGATCTTTGTCTCTTCCTATGTAAAATCCCACATATGTCACCTGCAAATAGAATGTAGGGTCTGTTGGAATGCACAAAATGGCCCACATGGGGCTTTTCTATGGCCCAAAAATTTGATATCCAATACATTTTAAAAACATTTTAAATTTTTTTGTAACAGTATGATTTTAGTTCTACAAATCGGATATCCGATTTGTGTACACATAGACCTAAGGGTTAATGGTAGAGGGTAGAG